>OZ025291.1:39234676-39384676 GCA_964019185.1 Maratus speculifer | reverse complement strand
AATAAATTGATCTATTTTTAAAAAATCTTCTGTCTAAAAAAATGTAATTAATTAATTTTTTAAATCCAGGCATTGTGTTTTAAAACTTGTTTTATACTAATAAGATTTATTAAATCAGGATTGGAACATATTAATTTTAACCCCTTTTGGACAAACATCTTTTACAAAGTTTTTAATCTTTTATTACAAGTTTTTCATAACAAACTTTTGTCTAATTTAAGTGGAAAACTGCCCGAATTAAATAAAGTAAAATTTACAGCAAAAAAAATACTTTGTGGGAATAATCAAGGATTCTGGTCAGCTTATGCGGTACTGTTACATATATGTGTCACTCATCCCTAAGGGTTAAGCCCTGATTGCTCTCAACAAGAAAGAGAAGAGTTTAAGAAAACACTGCAATTTCAAAGAGCTACTTACAGTATTTCTTCATGTTTTATCTTTTAATTTTAAATATCTTCTAAATATAATTATGTCCAAATCATTTATCAAAATTAATAGTTCACCTTTCAATAGGTCATTGATCATTATCGATAGATAAATAATACTTTCTTCCTGATAGAAGATATTTTTAAAAATATTAAAAAGCTAATAAGGTGGGTGAGAGGGGGGAGGGCACATGAGAATAGTACATATTTCACTCAGTTAATCTGAAGTAATAGAAAAATTCAAAAAATTATCAATAAATGACAGTACTAGTACAAACTTCTGACTGAATTTTCAGAACAATCAGCCATTTTGATTTTTGATTTTGTAATTTTTGTTTTGTAGGGCATTGAGTAAAAAAAATCTTCCAAATTTATTATAGTAAAAATTCATTCAACATTTTTTTTAAAGTAGAATGTCAGCATTACATTCGATAGTAGCATTAATTAGGGAAGTCTACAAAAAGTTTTGTTTCCTTATTTCAATTATATGCAAGTTAAGCATAAGTTGGCAGATGGAGCACTTGTGAACAGTTATATAAATTTAATTACCTTTGTCAAACATTGAGTTATAAATTCAATGTTTTTAGGATTTCTTCAGTGTTATTTTACTGGAAATCAGACAACAATTAAAAGTAGTGGCTTTCTGCAATAATTAATATGTTTATTTGTTGTTGTTTTAATGATTTTTAGTTTTAACCATATTTATTTTTTCTCGACACATATTAAAGTAAAGATATTTTATTTTATGAAAATAAAATTTAGCTGGCTAAAAAAAAGTGGTAAGTAGTACTGTAATAATTAAGTTTTTATATCACAATTTTATTAATTTTTAAAACCATGATGCACAATTGTGTCACACTTTGCATGACATTTAGAAAAAAGTAAAAATACAACAGAATAACTCATTTAAAAGTAATACAGTTTTGCTATGCTTGACTCCAACGGAGTAATTATATTAGTGTATAATTTTATGATAATTTTTTGCATCTATGTTGAAACATTTATTGATTTATTCACACAACTAAAAATCGGCACCTAATTATTTTTTATCATAGTTTTTATTCACAAAAAAATATTTTTGTCTTATTTATGCATGTGTTTACATGTACCACAGGCATGTTCACAATTATGTCTCTGCCAAGCCATATATGAACAAATTTAGACAATTTTAGAATGATAAGTTAGAAATTCTTGGTATATGTATTCAAAAGTTTCACCAAAAGAACAAAGTGTAAATATTCATATAAATCATTTTTTTTTTTTTTTCAATGGCTCATAATGATTTTGAGAAATAGTTAAAAATGATAAAAATTTTCACATATGCCCACCTCTCCCCTATATCTTCTTTCTTTTTAGCCTTTAAGAAATTCAATATGCTAAGATAAAAAGCAAGGTATCACAGATATACAAACGGGAACATTTTCTTTGAAAAACATATTAAAATATAAATCAAATATATGCATACATACACACACACACATATATATATATATATATATATATATTTTACAACATATAATATATATTTTTTTATAAAAATTTTCTTTACACACAGTCTTTTTAATGTTAATCTAAAATTGTATAAACAGTGGTATAAAAGCCTAGATGCAATTTGAAAACAACAATACTTTCATTTTAAAGAACACTACAGAATATTTGGAAAGCTATCATTTCACAAAAATATTAATACTGAATTAAAAAAAAGAGAGAGAGAGAGAAATACATTTTTATTTATAAAATGGAAAACAACTTTCCAATAGATATAGTTGAAACTGTTATGTTGTTTTATTGGTATTTAAAAAACTAAAAAATTCTGTTATTAAGCTGAATATTGGAAAAACTTTCTAGTAAAACCTAGTTCAAAATGTATATTTTATATTATGTAAAGATCAATAGGATCTGTGGATATACACTGAATGCAAAATATTTTAAACAGAACTATAGTTTAAGAAAATTTTAATGCATGAAGGTATACAAAAAGGGATATTGGCTTGAAATTACAAAAACAAATTTATTTAAGTTAACCTAATGTTTATGAGCATTTTAATAAAAATACAGAAAGGCGCATAGATGCTTGGATGATGTTTTATCATTACAACATATCAAAATATAAATATTACAAACATGTAACAAGTAGAATTATTATAAATCTAAAAATACACTTCTATCAGCTTTTATTCATAATAAAGAATTGACACATTTTTTTTTTTTTTTTTTTTCCCCTCAGGAATTGTTATGGCTCCTGCCCGCAATCATACATCCCAATTTATGATAATTCTTTAAAATATAAATGTAAAAAGAAACAGAAAGCAGGGCTGCCAACTTTTATGAATAGTAATACATAGTTCAAACTAGGAAAATGTGTAAATTTAAGATGTCAAGTGCAGTCACTATAATTATGAAAAGTTCAAAGTTTAAAAATCTAGAAGATGAACTATTAATAGTGAAGCACGTTAAAATGTTACACAGGGCAATAATAAAAATGTAAGAAAATTATACAAATATGCAAAGCAAGTTTCATTGTTACCATATTCACCTGCATTAGCCTGCATGACGCAAAATTTGAAGACCATTTATTTATTTATTTATTTATTTTTTTCTTAAAATGAAAAATGTTGTTTTCAAAAAATCAAAATATATCAGCCTTCCATCCTCCAATAGAGAAACCTCATATTTTCTGGCATGCTGGTAAATACAAGTTTTTCCGGATTGCTGGTGTACATCGATTTTATCCAGCATGTCGACTAATGTGGGGGATATGGTAATTTTTTTTCAAACTGAAAATGTAGGTTTATTGTATTCTTGTAGGTCAAAGAAAATGCATTTTTAATTCAAAAAGGCTACATTTAAAAATACAAATTTTGTCTAAAGATTAATTAAATCTTTAAAAATATTTCTTGAAATATACATAGAACTGAACAATATACATTTTAAAATCATAATAAAATTTATAATAAAAAGTTTATGCATGTTTAAAAACAAAAGAGAAACCATTACAACTAACAAGACAAAAATATATCTTGTTTAAAAAAACAGCTTGACAAAAGCATAGCTTTTAGCAAAGAATGCATAGTGTGCAATAAATTAAAAGCAATGTATAGTTCCTATCTTGAAAACCAAGTAGTTGGCAGTCCTAGAACCCTCAGGTGGCAGGTTCTCCCTGATGAGTAAGTCTTAGATTCTCTCTTAGTATTCAATTATTTTAAACCACTTGAAAAATAAATCTTATTATTTTCAAAGTCCTGATTGAAAAAACAGTAATATTTAGAAATTCAAGGAGGGACAACAACTTGCCTTGCTTGTTTTTGAAGCCGCCAAAGGTTAGGTAAAACAACAATTTGAAAGAATAAGTTTTTTTGTTTTGTTTGTTTTTTGTTCACTTGCTCTTAAATGTTAGTTAAGAGCTTTCTGCTTTACTGGCACCCATTTATTTATTTTTTTTCTTTTAAATTTAGACAATTTTTATTTTTATGCACATTTTTTTTTCCTTTTAAAAAATAAATATTATCGTTGAAAAATTGACAATTTTAATAAATATTAAAATTAAAATAATTAATATCACAAAAAATTGCAACATAAAATAATAAAACATCACTAAATAGTTTTTTTTCATGAAAAATACAAATACAGCACAGATTTTAAAGAAAAGGTCAAAAATGTTTTTTTCCCTCAATTATCAAATAAATAACATTTTGAAACAAATTACAAAACAGAAATTTGACATATTAAATGCATTGAACTAAAGAGCCATCAAAAATATTATTTTAGAATGAAATAATCTAATGAAACAATCTTACCGGACTTGACTCTTTTTTAGGCTCTCTTTAGAACATTTTTTTTATCATTTCAAAAAAGCTAAAATTATATGCCAAATAAGAGTTATATACTCAGCTGCACAATAAAAAAATATATAAATAGAGCTTCTGTATTAGCTTAACAGCTATAACATCTATAAGAAGTATAAAAATATATATTTAAAACAAATTTCAGATTATAAGCTGCCATAATAAGATAAAAATAATTATTGCATAACATACATGGCAATGTCAAAAGAGTTTGTAAAATATGAAAAAAAAAAAAAAATTATGCGACTGTGCCTCCGTCATTATTAGGATTAGTCACAGTGTTATAATTTGTTGGAGTGGCACTTTCTCTAATATTTTGTAAAGTTATATCATCAGGCTTTCTTTTCACTTGGGTGAAGAAATCCGAAATAAAATAAGCCTGAAAAAATGAAGGAATAGCATAAAAATACTGTTGCACAATTCATAAATAGTATATGTTTTTTTTTTTTTTTTAATCTATTCATTATGTTTCTATAAACTGAGATTTAAGGAGCATCATTGCTTAACCTTTTCAGTAGTACATTTGTAATTTTTTTTCCCGTTTGAGTTAGCCAACATGCTAAGCTTTTATATATATATAAATGCATGTATGTTTTTATACTTTGTGCATGAGGAGTAAAAATGTACAGCATGTCATAAAGTAGAGTCTCGAAAATCCAAGTCTCAGGTTCCGCTTAATTCGATGGATCAAAAATAAAAACATAAAATTTTATTTTTTTCCTCTCCTATTTTAAATACATCCACTGGATAAGGATGATTATAGAATTTAAAAAAAAAAAAAAAGATGTTGATGCCGCTTTTTGTAATACATTGTGCAGTCTGATGATGAAGTATTGAGAATGTTTTAAAAAATGCAAACATGATAGATATTGTTTACTGGACAGCTGATTCTTGAGAAAAAATTCAATCTACAACACTAAATAAATTGTGGTAACATCTATTGATAATCTTAATGACACGATGGTGAAAATGAAAGGTTTGGTAAAGGAAGTATTTGGCTGTGAAAATTGTAATGAAAGTGACATTAAAGAATAGTTAAACATGAAATTCTAGAAAGAAATAACTGAATTGATTATTGTAGAAATGATAGAAGAGGAAGAGGAATGTAATGACACAGAGAAAAAAAAAAACTGTCATTTGAAAAAACATATGTATCATAGTTAAGGTTCTACATCTTTAGAACTGGGTTTCAAATAATATGTAGAGCAGCAAAATGAAGTCACCCTTGCTGATGTTATGCTTTTAAAGCTTTGGTTAAATATTGCATTTAAAATGCACTATCTACCAACAAGTATTTGGAAACTTTCAATTTTTGACATTTTTGTCAAATATTTAAAAATATACTTGTCGGATTTTTCTGAAACTTCAGGATTACGAAGATTATGTCTGACCTCATATTTATCAACATTCATTTGATAAGCAGGGCAATTAGGGGGCCGACAAAAAATTAAAGAATAACAGAAATATTTGGGATCACCCTGTATATGAAAATGCACGAAATGATTTATCACTGCAGAATACAAATATGTGGATACTGCACAACATGTACACTGATTTTTGTAAGATTAGCATGTATATTCATGGAAAAAGAGTGATATTTTAAAAAAAATTCAAAAATTCTGGTATGTTTTTTGTTTATATCATGCAGGGTTTTTGACCAAATTTAATGCAAATTTCAGAAATATTGGCAAAATATATTAGAAAAAATATAGTGCAATTAGAATATAAATATATTAAATATTTTATGAAATATGAGTAGTTTTATGAAATAATTTTTATCTGCGCATGCACGAACGATAAAAACGATTCTTTTACATCAATTAATAGTCAATTCTATGGAGTAACTTATAAAAAAAATCCAATCAAATATCATGGAAATTCAAAAAGCTATCATTATTATAAGTAAGCTGTTTTTACATTGCTCTCTAAAAACAGCTGAATGATAAGGGATTCTCCACAATTTGACATTTTTTATTAACTGACTTTTAGGAAAAAATTAGTATTTAATGTATAGAATATCTAATGTAATATTTCTGTTAATAAGTATCTTGACATCTGTGATAGAAAAGAATAAAATCTCTTTTCCTTTTCTATCACAGGTGTCAAGATACTTATTAGCAGCAATATTGTATTAGATATTGTATTCATTAAATAGTACCAATTTTTTCCTAAAAGTCAGTTAATAAAAAATATCAAATTGTGGAGAATCCCTTATCATTCAGCCGTTTTTAGAGAGCAATGTAAAAACAGCTTACTTATAATAATGATATCTTTTTGAATTTTCACGATATTTGATTGGATTCTTTTATAAGTTACTCCATAGAATTGACTATTAAATGACGTAAAAGAATCGTTTTTATCGTTCGCGCATGCGCAGATAAAAATTATTTCATAAAACTCCTCATATTTCATAAAATATTTAATATATTTATATTCCAATTGTGCTATATTTTTTCTAATAGATTTTGCCTATATTTTTTGCTCAAATTTGCGTTAAATTTGGTCGAAAACCCTGCATGATATAAACAAAAAACATACCAGAATTTTTGAATTTTTTTAAAAAAATCACTCTTTCTCCATGAATATACATACTATTCTTACAAAAATCAGTGTACATGTTGTGCAGTATCCACATATTTGTATTCTGCAGCGATAAATCGTTTTGTGCATTTTCATGTACAGGGTGATCCCAAATATTTCTGTTATTCTTTAATTTTTTGTCGGCCCCCTAATTGCCCTGCTTATCAAATGGATGTTGATAAATATGAGATCAGACATAATCTTCATAATACTGAAGTTTCAGAAGAATCCGGCAAGTATATTTTTAAATATTTGACAAAATGTCAAAAATTGAAAGTTTCCAAATACTTATTGGTAGATAGTGTATGAGATAAGCGTTAAAGCAACAAAATATTTTATTATTCGTTTTAATTGTAAAGTATCCTGCATATCATTAACAAAACAATAAAGATATGTACATTCTTTATCATCCTAACTAATTAATATTATAATTGGTGAAATTTTTCTATCTTTTTGGAAAATCTGAGTTTTCAGTAATCGAAGGTGGTATCATCCCCAATTAACTTGGATTTTTAAACTCTACTGTACTTGAGATTTGTCTGGAACTACATGGAATTATGAATAAAGAGAAATTTACATAGCCTGAAAAAGATGAAGCTTTAACTGTAACCAGTTTTGCAGTGGCTCATGTCATTATCAGCGCAAACTTCCACCAGTAAATTTTAATAGAAATTTTCTCCTTATTTGAATTCCTTATTAATGCAGAATTTCAGTCAGAATGATGTTGAAAAACAGATATTTAATTTTACCGATGGAAATTTACTTCAGCAATAGTCAGATTTTGTGTTTTTGCCCCACTGTGACAATCTAAACAAGCTTCTACCAGTGTCAATAAAAGAGATTAAAATACCAGATAAACAAGTAAAAATTTGTAGAAATTTTTACTGTATTTCTAAAAAAAATTTTGCATGAATAAGCCACTAAAATAAGACAAAATTTTTCCATCCAAAATTTACTGGTGGTTTATTCTTCAATAATCAGAAATTGTTCTTCCGGAGTAAAAAACAGCCACCAACTTGTGACTTCAAGGTGATGTCAACTTCAGCTTAATTACTTCACTTGCAACTGGTAGACTCTACACTATTACACTTGCTCCTTTTTATTCATAACTCCATTGAAAACTAGTAATATTGATTGGCAATATTTTAAAACATGGTAAGCATGCAGGAGTATTGCAATCTGTAAAATAGCAAACAATTGAAGACAAATATATATATAAGATGTATGCAATGAAAAAATGCACTACTGAAAAGCCTCAGCAAGATCAATCTGTTCTATTATTTAAAGTTTATTATTTAATTTTCACAATAACTTAATCTAGTGTTGGCAATTCGCCGATTTATATGATATTTTTGCCAGGATAGTGGCAAAAACTGGAAAATACCTGATAAAAATTGGCAAAAACTGACCAAAAAATGGGATTTATATATATTATAAAATAAGATAATTTTTCATACATTATAATTGACACTTAAATCAAAATATTAATTAGCTATTTCATTAATATTAATTTGATTAATTAATGTAATTTTCAATGGTAATACTAATTAAAAAATATCAATCATAGTCAATTTTGTAAATAAATTTATGTGATGGTGACAATGTAAAAACTTTACTTTTCTCAAATTAATGTACTGATGTTGCCTTTAAAATGAATATACATTTAAAAAATTAAACTGTGAGTTTCTACATTCAAAAAATCTATAATAAAAAATATTTTAAATTTACTAATCGAATTCATTAAGGAACATAACAAATATCAATGATAACAGAAGATTATAAAGAATTCAATCCTCTTTGTTTAGTCAAAAAAGTAGAAAAAAAACCCATAAATTATATGTAAACATTAGACATAGGCTTGAAGTAAATGTAGAAAAATAAAAATATTTTGCAGACAAAAATATGTGATGCCAGTTGAAATTAATCTGTTACATTTTTTCTCTTTTAATGTAATGAGGTAATCATTTATTGACATAACTTTCATTTTAAAAATGAAAGAAAAAACAAATTAGTAAAACCTTAATAAAAATAAAATAAATTAAAATTCACATGATGACTTAACGAACCAGGGTAATGAGTTTAATGTCAAGTGAAAATGACATTTACAATGGTCCATAATTGGCATTTAATCTCCAAGTAATACCAAATAAACTTTTAAAATTTCTGCAACTTTTTTTTTTTTTTTTTTTTTTTTTTTTTTGGTGGAGGGGGGGGGGGGGGGTGGTTGTGAAGAGTTATAAAAAAAACCTTTTAGATAATTTTTCTTGCTATTTTCCCCATTGCCATTATACAGGCTACAAATGTGAATCTTGATTTGATCACACAAAATGAGAATGAATTATGTTGCAAAACGTTTAGTTTCTATTGTTTTTACTTTGAAATTTCAAATTACTTTTGCTCCCACAGCATAACAAAATTGGCAAGTGCTATTTCTCTCTCAGACTTTGCAACAAAATTAACTGAAGCATAAGGATTGATTGTTTAAAAATTATGACAGTTTAAACCAAAGCCAGAAAGCTATTTACTAAAAAGTAAAACTGATTACTAAAGTATTTTACTAAAAAATACAAATTACTTAGATTACTGTTTAATGATATATGATGCACTGATTATTCTAAGGTAAATAAAAAAATAAAATTACATATTATTTGAGTCGAAATTATTAAAAATTAAAATATATTAATTACCTTGATGTAAACAAAGCATATCTATTTTTGCCACTTTTTACCAAAATGGCAAACATGTATTTTTGCCAGGATGTTTACCGGGTTTTTTTTTTTTTTTTTTTTTTTTTTTTTTTTTTTTTTTCATGGTTTTATCACTTTTGGCAAAAACATGCTAATCCTAACTTAATCATTCTTAATAAATAAAAGTAAATAACATAAGAGAATTAAAATGAAACAGAAATATTTGTAGATGTTTTATAGCACTCGATAATAAAATTTTTTAGTATTGATATCTGTTTTTAAATTGAATTCAAATTATCTTGAAATGATATTCTATTGAAATGTACCATTAAAATAATAATATAACATTTGGAATTGTTTAACAAAGTAATTAATAATAACTAGAACACATACACATTTTCAAATTTAAACATGTTTTAGAATGTTTTACTTGATATTTACTTTATTTGCAATATACTTTTCTTAACAGTAATGAATTTTAGATAATTTTAATACAAATTACATATTAAAAGATCTCATAATTAAACTAAGAACATGATAAAACAGAACAATTTTCTTGTATTAACTACATTTAAAAGAAATAACGAAAAAGATTATTTTATCAGCATTCAATGATCATTTGAAAATCACACTTAATTTCATGTATTTTCTCAAAAATTTCTGTTACATTAATTTTGCCAAATTTAATTATAATTTTTTTTTTTTTTTTTTTTTTTTTTTTTTTTGTGGAGAGGGGGAGGGGACATTTTGCAAAAAGAACAAACATACAAATTTATTTAAAAATAATTTTTGCTCTTTTTTTTTCTTTTTTAAAAATACAACAATAGCAAAGAAAAATGAAAGAATTTTTAAGGACTTCTATAATTAGGATTTCACATTGCACAATCAAAATTTAATATGAAACCTATTACTATTACAGTATATATTTTTTAAATATATATTCTCTTTAATTTTTATTTCTATACAAGCAGATGAGCCACATAAACTTATTGGTATGATTTCACATTAAAATATACCATATATACTCTTATTTAAGTTGATTTGTATATAATTTCCTCAATTCTTAAGCAAAATTTTGAAAAAAAAAAATGAATTCTCATGTATAAGTCGAACCACATTTCTGGTAGTACGTTGAAAAAAAATTTGTAATCTAAGAAAGATTTTAAAAAAAATTTAATAAATTTTTCTTAAATTAGTAGTCAGAGTTAAAGAAGAAAAATTCAATATTTAAAAAATTGTATAAATATGTAAAACAAGAGGCTTAAACTATTTTGAAACATATTCGTATTAATTCAATGATACTTAAAAGGAAAAGATAGTTTCTAAAATTTATTCAAGCCTTTTTACAAGGGTAAATTTACCCTTGTAGAAGAAGTTATATTACTCTAAGAAGTTAATTATAACTTCATAGACTGCTAAACTGCTGATGACAAATAAAAAATTTAAAAAAAAAGACAAATGAAAAATTTAAAAAAAAAAAAAGACAGATGAAAAAAAAATGTCCCTTTCTAGGTATGTTCTGAAAAAAAAAAAAAAAAAAAAAAAAAAGAATGTATCTGCCAATTTTTGCAAAATAAAATGACATTTTTTTGAGCTTTTAATTAACATTTCAGCTAAACTATCAAAAAGAGAAAAGAAAAGAAAAAGAAAATATGAGCCTTATGTGCATTAAGATCTGCCTTATATGATCCTTATTCAAATTTACAGACTTAAATGTATGATAGATTTTGTTGACCATCGTTAAAAGATGGACAGACAGACACAGATATGTACAGAGAAAGACAAACTTTTTTTTAATAAAATAGATACTTTTTCAGAACATAAAATATTTTGCTATTGCAGTTTCAGAGCAAACTGGACTATTTTAAAAAACATGTTTTGGCACATAATTAAATCAATTGTTGTTTTAACTTGTATACAATTGTAACAATACAGAATATTTGGAAATTTATCACCTGTGGTCAAGCTAACAGAATTTTTTTTTTTAATTAATTTATAATTAAGTTCTAAAAACCTTAAAATATTGCACTGTCATTAAAAAAAACATATCTTAACGTAATTTTTATCATTCTAGAATATTAAGAAGTGAATGATAAATGAATCACAAAATTCCCCCAAACCAAGGAATAAAATAAAATAGTGTAAAAACTAAGTAAAAACGTTTTTTCATTGAGAAAGTTTCAAGTTATACACAGCAAATGGTCAAAATGATAAAATTCTGACAATTTAATATTAATTTGGCTTTAGCAGTGTGGACTCAGTAAGGGCATTTGAATCTCCTGTGCTACCAATTGCTGTAGAGACATCCTCAACATTAAGTAAAGAAATATCACCAGGCTTTTCCTTAACTTTGGTGAAGTTCGAAACAAAATAAGCCTAAAAAATGAAAAACATTCAAAATAAAATTATCAAAAATATCATCAATTGCAATTCAATTTTTTTCTTCTTTAGCACAGACATATAAGCCATCGCTTACTCAATATAAATGCCAGAAAAAAGGTGAAATTTGAGGATGTCTGACACAAAGGGATTAATTAAACAGACGCCAGGGTTCTCGCTGCCAATTGCCATTGCATCAAAGTGTGACAAAATGTTTCATTTGGCAAAAAATGGAAAAGATTAAAAATAGCCAAATGGCAACAATTAAAACTATTTTTTGCTTTAGTAGCATTTTTAATCATGTTATTGAATAACTGATAGGTTCGGGGATTTTGATTACTATTTTTTTATTTATTTATTTTTATTATTATTTATTTATTTTCAGAGCTTACTCAAATAGTCATTTATTCATTTAACTCTTTAAGCATCTGACAAAACTTTTCATGAATGTTTACAATATTAGCTATAAAAAGCATTAATATGAGTAGTGTTCAGTCTAGAAAAAAAAAAGGGCATGGTGCTATTCACTAAAAAGGGCACTACTACAGCAGAAAAAGGCACTTTTGCTAGAAAAAAAATTGTTATTGTTTTTAGAAGGGGAAAAAAAGCGGGAAAATACATAGTTTTTAAGTATGATGAATCAAATAACATGAATTTCGATCTATCTTCTGATATAAAAATTTTAAATACAATTAAATTAAAACATGATTGAATAGTTTCATGTTCTTTTTCTTAAAGAAATGAAAAAATTCTATCCTTTTTGGGCACACAAATTTAGAAATACTACGGAATAAAAAAATATATATATATTAAAAATCTCTGGGTAAAAAACCAGCGGTACATTTTATTACTTTTAAAAAGGGCAGGGTGCTGCACCTTTCAAAAATGACCTAGAATGAACACTAGGTATGAGGAACTGTTTTATGATTACTTTACATATTTATATTTCTTTTGCAATGGAAAAAGTAACACTAATTTTTTTTTTTTTTTTTTTTGTAAATTCAGCTTTTGAATTAAAAAATTGAGTGACATAAAAATACAGTTAGAGAGCTTAACGGGTTAAAACATAAGCATATACTGAATCTAATATTAACTTGGATTTTGTCCCATAAGCAAGGGTTAGAATTATTTTTCTTGACTTTTATAATCCATCTAGCTAAACTGTATTTTTCATATTAGTTTCAAAACTTTTTTTATATCTCAGTCAAACTGAGATATAAAAATAAATGAAAAAATAATTACAAAGAAAAAATAAATAAAATAAAATGGAGCACTCATTGATAAAGGAAAAAGAAGTATGTTTGCAGATTTGGAGGGGTAAAAACTAATTTTTAATCAGGATTTCATAATGAATCTATTGCTAATGTTACTAATTTCATCTGACTACAGTTTTTCTTTACTGATTAGTCAAACTGCTAAGGTTAGTCAAAAGCCAGTAAGAACCCTGCAGAAGAATGAACAAGCCACTAGAACACCACAACACTTAAATGAAAAAAGCTATACTTCTGTATAATACCATAAAAACAAAGAATAGTAGAAGCTTTAATTTTTCAGAAGCTAAAAATTTTAAATGTAAATTTTTTTGTAACACTATAAAAACAAAAACAAAAAATAACTCTTTTAAAGAAAGAGATATTTCATTCATTTTCGGAAGATACTATAATTGCTAGCATAACTTATGTTCTGAATGTTTTTCTTAGCCCTTCACTTTAAGTAAATTTTGGTAAAAAAAGAAATATGTATAATTCTGTTTGCTGAATGTGATGACTTGCATTAATGTTATGAATTTGCAATTGCATATGGTTTGATTATTCATTTCTCAATTTATTTAAATTTTAAATATATGACTGAATTTGATTCTATGCATGGAAAAAAAACAAAGTCCTTGGTATGTTTGTTTTTTTTCTTTTCTTTTTTACTTGCTCCAAAAGTGCAAGTGATTTTCTAGCCAATAATGCTATATCATTAAACATATGACAAGTAAGAGCTTTCTGTTCTACCACAATAGGGCAGGTGGTTTTATAGCTAGTAATTCTATATCACCAAATATATTACATTTAAAAGCTTTCTGGGTGAAAATTAATCTCTCTAAGCTATGACTCTCCAAATCTTTTCATACATGATTTCCTATTTTATTTATATAAACTTCCATTAGTATAAACTTGTTATTTACCGTAAATTTTTAATAATTAAGAATAAATAAACCAACATAACTAACATAAAACTTGAAGTGCAACATTAAACTTAAAATCTTATTTTTTATATTTTTTAATTGCCACTTAAATATATATACAGGTATTTTAATTGATTTATTAAAAACATTGAGAATAAATTAAGATGAATTCATAAATGTAATTTGATGATACAATAATATTGTTAAAACAGCAGTAATATGTGGGAAAATTGTCCCACACATGATATGGAATGGCCCTTTAACAGGTTAAAATCTCCACAATTTAATCCCCAGACCTAAGTAAGCTGCCTGTTTTTAAAAGATTTAAAAATCTCCACATTTTAAATCCTAAACCTAAGTAATGTGGTATTTCCAGTATCAGTCCTTGATAAACAGACAAAATGTCCTGTGTATGACACTTACATAAATATCTATAACTATAGCAGCGGTGCACAACCTTTGGCCCGCGGGCCACAAATCTAACACTATTTTCATGCAGAATAACTTTCCTTATAATAATGACGAAATCTTTGCTATTAAATAAAACAAACGACTCTTTTCAAATATTCTGGTGGCAAACAATTTTCTGGCAAAAAGGTTGTGCATCACTGAACTATAGTATAAACTAACGTTTTGTTAAAATATAAACAATATGTTAAAAATAACAGAAAACACTAGATTTCCATAGAAATATAGTTCTTTTAATTTGAAGATATGCAGTGAAACCTCCCTGTGCAACCACCTCCTTGAGCAACCATTTTTTCATGGAACGAAATTTATTCCCGCAGGCTCAAAACTAATTTTACCTCCTTTCAGGGACCATCCCAGTTGAACTCCCTCCATGAGAAACTAATTTCTTTAAAGAAAATTAAACAAATTTGTTCTTTTCTGGTTGCTTGAAGAAAGATTTATTAGAAAAATAATTCTGGAAAACACATTATTCATTAAACTTCTAAGTTTAGATTATTTTTTTATTACTCCAGTAACTTTTAAGTATTTAAACCCCTTCATACCTTCTAGACAATGAGTTTAACTTTGATGATGAATTAAAAATGACAGTCAATAAACTCCCCGCCCTATTCTGTCAGGGAACTCAAAAAATATAGATAAAGTAATGAAATCGTTATTATTTGTTCCTGTCTTAAAAAATTGCATTTATTGAACTTCGAAAAGAATTGGAAATAAAAGGTATGAAAGAAAAAACTATAAAAGCAAAGCAAAAGTTAATGTATTTATTTTTTAAACTCTGCTGTAATTAACTTTTGTTGTAATATTTATATCTTTTTTAAAAATGAAAATTAATTTTAATGGCACTGTTACCTTTTTTCAACAATTAAAATGTAGATTTAAGCATAACCTCCATTAAGAGACCATCTCTTTGAGAAACCAATTTTTATTGGAACAGAGTGTGGTCGCTTTAGGAATCTTTTACTGAAATAACAAATAAGCTGTCAAAACAGCAGTAATATATAGAAAAGCTGTGCCATAAATGACATGGAATAGCCCAAAAGCAAATGGTAGTAATATTGCTCAAAAATCTAGTTTGAAATGGAACAGTGACATAGCAAACTTTGTTTAGAAAAGGTATTAAAAAAAACTATTTTAATTACCATTTTCATAATAAGAGGACTTTTAGAGCTCTGCCGTATTTTCAGACCATATCTGCTCTATAGATGCTCTCCTGAACACAAATGACAGCCTGTGTGTGGTATAACTGGTTTGATACAACTTTTTTAATTGGGCAGATCTTTTAAGTCATAGTTTAGAAGTACTCTGTATAATCTTCATTTGACTAAATTTTTAATATGTTTACAAAAGAAATAAAGCAAAAGGGATTGACTTTTGAGCAAACACTGAAAACTTTCAAAAGAGCATATGAAAATGTGTGTTTAACATGCATTTAAAAAGTTGGATCTGCCAGTGATTAATCTGTATGGCATTATTGTTAAATAAGAAATTATATGTTCATTGCATTCTTCAAATGAAGAAAAAGAAAATAAAAAGGACAAAATATGGAGAAATAAAAGAAAAAATGATTATTTGGTTTAAAAAAGTGAAATTAGGAAACATTCCATAACTGTGATAATTCTAAGAAAAAAAAGCAGAAAAAATTGGAAAGAAAATAAATTATTGGATTTAAGACTTCAAACAGGTGATGAAAAGCAGATAGATTATCATATTTACTCTTGTATAATGTGTACTTTTTTTCAAAAATTAAAGCAAAATTCCTAGATGTGTGTTATACATGGAATATAATTTTTTACTGCTGGATGTAATCACATGATATACATATGAATCAAGAAATGTAACCAAAGAAGACAAAATCACTTGGAAAATTTTATTTAATTGATTATTATTGCAGCTTTATTTCACTCCTTGTATTTATTTATTATTTTTATTTATATTTTTTTTTCATTAACATTTTATAAATGCTAATTAGCAATTTTCACTACCGTCACTCACTCCTACTTTCTACCCCTCGTCATTCACTCTTTACTCGAAGTCTAAAAATATATTTTCGCATTGTTTTTGGCTTGATGTAATGTTTGTTTCGACTTTCTTTACTGAAATTCATTTAGTCATTCATTTGCATATTAAATTTGCAGTGTGTGTTATATGCAAGATAAAAAAAAAATCACCATTTTTACTTATAAAGTATGGGGTGTGTGTTATACATGTGTGCATGGTATACACGAGTAAATACGGTAGAATAAATCTATAAATGAAGAAAGAAAAGTCTCAGTATACAAAAAAACAATTGAATAGAAATTGAACCAAGTTTATTACCCAGCTATAATGAAAAAGATATTATATTTGGAAGATTCTATGATATGCTATAATATAAAACATTTATATTTAACCCCTTGGCGACAGGAGTTTTTTACGAAATTTTTAATGTTTTGTCACTAGCTTTAAAAAATAGAAATTTGTGCCTTATCAAATTGAGAAAATGTTCCTATTAAATAAGGCAAATTTAACAGTATAATTTATATTAATATATTATTTAATATATAAAAAGATATTATATTTGGAAGATTCTATGATATGCTATAATATAAAACATTTATAAAATATTTATTTATGTTATTTGTATTTTTATTTGTTATTTATATTTTTATTTATTATATTTATTAATATTTATATTTATTTTGCCTTATCAAATTGAGAAAATGTTCCTATTAAATAAGGCAAATTTAACAGTATAATTTATATTAATATATTATTTAATATATAAAAAGATATTATATTTGGAAGATTCTATGATATGCTATAATATAAAACATTTATATTTAACCCCTTGGCGACAGGAGCTTTTTACGAAATTTTTAATGTTTTGTCACTAGCTTTAAAAAATAGAAATTTGTGCCTTATCAAATTGAGAAAATGTTCCTATTAAATAAGGCAAATTTAACAGTATAATTTTACTGGTGGGGATAAACATGGATTCTTAAGCCTTTTTGTGGCACATATATGTGTCGCTTGTCCCCAAGGGGTTAAAGAAGAAAATTGCTATGGAGAGAAATCGAGTAAAGAATGGTTAACAATTTTGCTAGGGTAGCAACATGGATAGTAGTAAGAAACTTCTACTATAGGCAAAGCAAAAGAACCCTGAAGTTTCATAAATGCAAAACCATTGTCTTGTAAATATAAAACCAATAAAGCATCATGGGTAACAACTATAATTTACGAAAATTATCTAAAGAAAATAAAACAATAAAATAAGAGAGGATTTTTTTTTTCTTCCAGAAAACAGTCAAGTGGGTGCTTTTAAATCTGAAAAATGAAGAAAAACTCATAGTTTTAGTACCTATCCTATCCATATTAATGTAGGAATCTATAAATATGATTGTTGTTGCTGACTGCTTTCAAAAAGCTGGCTTTTCAAATGGAGAAAGAACAGAAATGATGATCCAGAAATTGAAAAAAATGAGTGGAAGATACTGAAGAAAAAATTGGACTTTGATCGTTTAGTGAATAATCGAAGTGTGTTTTAATAATAAGGGCCATTTTGTAATATACACTAACAGGTGGCAGGCATGCTGCAATGAGTGTTTGTGTTGTGTCTTATCATGCCTTGGGAACTGTGCTCAGTTGCAGTTGTGTAGGAAACATGTATGTTCAAGATTATTGAATCAGCCGCCACATGCGAGATAAGTGTTTTCTTTATTGCAGAGCAATTCAAAACAAGAGATGAGGCATGCTGACAGAGGGAATTTTGCAACTCCATAACAATGCAAAACCTCACACTGCAACTCAGACCAGAACCTTATGGGATTTTTTGATTGGAAAGTTTTTAACCCCCCCCCCCCCTCCCTCCCTCACACAGCTACAGCCCAGAACTTGGGCCGAGCGATTTCCATCTTTTCCACTATCTCATACATTATCTCGATGGCAAACACTAACAATGATGATGAAGATGCAAAACCAGCTGTGACCTCTCGGTTATCAGAGCAGGCAACAAGTTCCTATAAAGAGAGTATTCTAAATCTAGTTGTAAAGTATGATAAGTGTTTAAACAAACTTGGCAGTTAAGTTGAAAAATCGAGAAATGTATGTAGAATCAGAAAATAAATTTGGTTTTTGAAAGTTTTCTTTCGTTTGGTTTTTATTTTCAAATGACCCTTACTTAACCCTTTGAGACTGGAGAGTTTTGGTAGAAATTAAAAGTGTTGGTTTTTAACCCTAATTAATAGAATCATATTTGATTTAAAAAAAATATTTTAAAAAATTTCTGATGTTATGTTAGAGTAATTCCATATGAAATCAACCAATAAAAAAAAAATTTTTATGTTAATGTTTTAGATTGTACTGGTTTTTTACCAGTTTATTATACTTACGTAGGAGATTAAAATTGTGAAGTTTAATTTTTTTCCGACAATTCGTTTTAAAGTTATAAATTTTTGAAATTTTGAAAATTTTACAAAATTTGTATAGTCTTGTAATCTTTAATCGGTTATAACTTCCAAACTATTTGATCTAGAGAATTAATATTTGCATCTTTTTTTTCAGTTTTTTATACTGTTTCATAGGATATGTAACATGACCAAATTATTTTTAAAAAATATTTTTTTTGTAAAAAAATGTATATAAATTTTTAAAAAATTCAAAATTGGAATTTTTGATTTTCTTGAAAAAAATATATTATGCTTAACACCCTTTTATCAATTTTTATGCCAAATTTTATGATGGAACTCCTATGGTATCATACAGAAAAAAAATATTTTCTGTATCAATGTTCATATAAATCTGTAATAAAAAAAATACTTTAAGGTATACTGCACTGTTTAGCCCGAAGTGTTACTTCATAGGAACAAACACAAATTGGAAAACTTTAAGAATAGCCTGTTTTATTAAAAGACAAATAATAAATTTTAGATATTTAATAAACAAATCTTTTAACTTACAAATTACATACTCAGTTTGGCACGGTGGAACTCAATTTTTAGATCTTAGTACAAGTATTTTTTCGTCTTATGTAAAATTTGATCTGCTCTTTACATTTCGTCTTTGGGTACTGTGTATGTTCTGCCTGTTGCAGTGATTGGATGTAGTATGCATAAAATAAAGTATTTTGGTATTGTGAAAATGTCTGAATTTCAAGGATAAGAGGATGACGAAGATGGTCCGCTTGGATGAAGGAAAGAAACTTTAACATCTTCTTCCACTGATCTTTTGTGAAAACAAGTGCCATCCACCACTCATTCTCATAGGCACCAGCAACATACACCACAATTTCTTCAAAGAAGTACATTTTACTACTTTTACATTTACTTTTAATAATAGGTGATTCTCCAATAGATGTTAATGATGCATTCAAATTATCAAAACCAGATTCCACATCCATGAATTCAAGGTCATCTTTACTACAACCTGGTTTTGGATTGTCATTGTTTGGAATGTCTGAAAAATTAGTATCAATGACATTTTCACAATTTGAGGGATGCTTTTCCTTGCCTAATTGTAAACGGCAATGAGTGCAGATTTTCATGCCTTTTCCAATGCCATATTTTAATGTTGTCATCCACAATGTAATATTTCTTAAATTTTTATTTACCTAGTGTTCTTGCTTTTTGAATGGATTATAACAAAATTTATTCTATTTTTTATTCATTTTCAGTTTAAAACCACTTCCCTCTTAATATTTTATAACACAAATCCACATTCAACTCAAAGAAATAATAGTAAAAAAAAAAAAAAAAAAAGCCCTAAATTGTACAATACAAATTATAAACAGACAGCAATAGACTTGAGATAGTGTGCCACTACAGAAGATCTTAGAGAAACTGGCGATTTCAAAAGCCTTGTAAGAAAGGCATGTAGGTTTCAGCAGAAAACAAACATGTTAATGTTTGTGTGTGACTCATTGTGATCGTGAAACATTCAACTTCAGGAGCATAATTTGTTTTGTTGAACACTACTTTGAGATTTTCTTTCATTAACTCATTTATTACCAATTTATTCATTTTTAAACATAAAATTTAATTAAAAGTAATATAAATTAAGAATAATTAAAAAACATTCTATTTAAATTCCAAGAAAATAAATTAAAAAAGTATTTAGCTTGTTAGTTACACAAAATACTAATTATCTTGATTACTTTAAAATTTTACTGTTATGTGTTTAACAAAATAATAAAACCTAGCGAATTATATACTAAAATTTTATTTGATAATTGAACTGACTTGCATCAATAAGAAATATGAACATTGGAAACAAAAATACACTACCTTTTATAGTCAATTTGCTTTTTAACAAAATATAATGAGATTTTTTTACAGAAATTGGCAGATCATTGATATAGAAAATAATTTTTTTCTTTATGATACCATAAGAGTTCCATCATGAAATTTGGCACAAAAGTTGCTAAAAGGGTGTTAAATATATATTTTTTAAACAAAATCAAAAATTCCGATTTTGAATTTTTAAAAATTTTATATACATTTTTTACATAAAAAAATATTTTTTTAAATAATTTGGTCATGCTATATATCCTATGAAACAGCATAAAAAACTGAAAACAATGACTTAAATTTCAACACTTTAGGTCAAATAGTTCTCAAGTTACAGCAAATTAAAGAACACCAAAAAATACAAATTTCATTAAATTTTGAAAATTTCAAAAATTAATAACTCAAAAACAAATGGTTAAAAAAATCTTCAAATTTGTATTTTTTATCTACTATTCTTGTACAACATCTGAGCCAAAAATTAACAAAATCCAAAGACCTGAAATTTTGTCCATTGGTTGGTTTGATGTGGACTGACCCGTTACATCAAACGAGGGATCCACACAATTGTGTGATGCAACCTCAGCTTTAAATCACAGAAAAAGAAGAATTTGTTTTGTCTTTCCACAGGTTCACCTACACAATTTTATAGGCCAGAGCTTAAAGGGTTAAAAAACACCTCTCATATTAATATTGATGTAATACCAAGCCAAATTTTTGTCAGTTGATGATATTTGTGATTTGATGCTAGATGACAATGGAAATGAATCAAGTGATTTAAAAATGATCTAATAATTCTAAATTACTCAGATGTTACAAAAAGCCTAGAAATTTTCTGATATTATATAGAAAGTCAAGATAATATCCCAGATGAATTACATAAAGATTTATAACTTGACTTTTTTATTTACAAATATTCAGGAAAAAGAAAAAGTTTTATGAATTATTTCAGTAAGTTTATACTAAGCATGTTATTATAAAAGCAATTTTTCAAAAAAAAAAAAAAAAAAAAAAAAAAGTTATACTGAATGTTATAGAAATAAAGGAATAAACTGTAACTCAGAATAAAATAATTCAGGTAAACTAGTTTGTTATTTACAATTATTTTTTTTTCTTTATTTACTTTTGAAATAACAAGTGCTAAAAATAATTTATTTTCATTTTTTAAATTATTCTGCATGAATTAGTCAACACTGTGAATAATTTTATGTCATTAATGTTTTTATTATGTAGTTTGTTATTGAAGTTTTTTTTTTTTTTTTTACAATCTGAAACTTTCTTGTTTAAAAAGTTTTAATAACTTAGTCTTTATGAAAACTACTAAAGCAAATTTCACTATACATACGAGTAAATACAGAAATATATAACATACAGAAAGAAATTTCGACAGAATAAAAATACAGCAGAAACAAACATGCTTTTGACAAAGAAGCAAACAAAAGATTTTAATAATGAGAAGAAAACTGAAAAACATTAAAATACAAATTACATGATTATGTAAAAACTTCTTTATAACTTAATAACACAAATTAGCAGGATTTTTTTCTGAGGGAATATGTACTACTAAACATTTTATATAAATAAATAGATAAATATATATATATATGTGAAAAATAACATTCAAAGGAGACTCAAAAACAAACCAAGAAAATCTTTCCAGAAAAAGGTGATTTTCTTGAATTAAACTAAAAATACTCCACAAGCAATTTTAAGTCCTGCGTACTTGGATAAACAAAAAAGTTCTTTATTTGCATGAATTTTCTTTTAATCATAATTCTTATAAGCAGTTTTAATACGAGCGGGGAGGGGGAAGGGAAGGAGGTAATAAATCTAAAATTTAAAAAAATACTCACCACAATAATAGCAACAAGAGCACCTTGAAGGAATCCAAATAAAACATCACTCCAATGATGTTTATAATCAGCAATTCTTGACAGAGCTGTATACCATGTCATTGACAACAGAATAAACTGTAAAAATGGCTTGAGTAATCTATTTGTATGGCATTTCATATTTGCATGAAGGTAAATCTGTTAAAAGAAAAAATTTAGTGACTCTTAAATATAAATAGATTCTGTGATAATGACAGTGGTTATCATTTTGAAAATAAAATAAGACCATAAATATTTTCTAAATTGTTAAATTTATTTGAAAATGAACCAAGGCCCTTCATAATTTTCTCTCATAATCCTATCTTTGTATTTATCAATTTTATTTAAGCAAAACTTTTTGTAAATGCAATTTTTGTGACCACTTATTGAACTAATAACATATTAAATTTCTGCTTCAGCCAATAAATTGGAGTAAAAACGAATTAATCTAGATCATGATATTTATTAAAATCAATAGTTTTCCCTTATTCTGTTATCATCAGCTGTTTGCAACTAGCCAGCATAGCAGGATGCAAATTCCCGTCTCTGTACGAGCCAATGGACAATAGAACAACAGAGAATCGAGAAAATGATACAAAAAGTACTACCTTATCACAATGCTCCTTTCCCACAGAATATTTCCAAATTCAAGGAAGATCTGTCGGCCATAGCGAAAAACATACACGAAAAACTAGGCTCAATTCTGCACATAACTTTATACACATTTCGATTTTGCAATGATGAAAATAGTGCAGAAATAGTTTTTACAGAACCCTCTTCTGGAAGATTTTTTTCAAATTCAGGGAGGACCTGCTTGCCATGCCCAAAAAAACATACACAAAAAATGTAGTTCAGTTTTGTGCATAACTTCATACACTTTTTGATGGTAAAATAATGAAAATAACTTAATAACCAAACCAGAGAAAATTAAGAATTTTAAACTTTACAGAAAATAGAAAAAATCCCTGAAACCTTATTTGAAATAGAGCTTTTTTGAAAGGTTTGATATTTTTGAAATGGATGGCAACATTAAAGAAAATATACAGATATCTTCTGAGATTTTTATTTTTATCGTATCAACTATTTAATAAAAGCCCAAGTCATGTGACTATGATCAACAGTTCCAGGCCACCCGCTTCACTTTTTTATGCTATGTGTTTATTTTGATAATTTATGTTAGTTGAGTGCAGATGATAAATCGCTACATATTCTTCCATCGACATCATTTCATTTAAAATATAAACCTATCACTCATTTAATTTAAAATACATAATTTTTATTTCAAACACATAAATTTAAAATATACATCTTTAATTCACTTTATTTAAAATACAATAAATAAAGGTACTTTTTCATTATAGGAACTTGGCAAAAAAAAAAAAAAACTAGCATCGTATTTTCTGGCAATTTATACCTTATACATAAGCAATGGTTTCCATATGTATATAATTTACTTAATTTAAAGAGGTCATTATTCTATTTTTATACAGAAACAGAAGTAATTTGTATACGAACAAATATAGTACATGTATGTTTATTGTATGTATATATATGTTTATATGTGTATAAATACATATGAACAAAATAAAAAGTTCACCAGGTTTGTTTTCATAGCTATTTATATATTTTGACAACTATTTCACTTTTTAAAATCCGAATTGCACAAAGCTTTTTAAAAAAATACTAAATCCCCTGTAGTGGAAAAGTATCTAAATAAACAACTAATCGTAATAATAATAACATAAACTAAAATATTTGGCACAGATGTGACATACACACCGAGATATCTAATTAGTGTTATTTTGCCTGACATGGTGACCTGGCTATTGGTGTTTATTTACTAAGATTTTTTTTTTATTTTCTTTATTAAAATGATATAACTTTTTTTTTTCTTTCCTATATAATCACTGCATAAAATATAATTTATTTATTGTTATTTATTTTGCAAATATAATAGAAAATAATTTTAAAATATGTGTGCAACTGGTATTCAAAAATGAATTTTTCACCAAATTGTTGTAAAAAACATCAAACCAAACTCAGTGCATATCTGACAACTGTGCCAAATATTTCATTTAACCCGGCTGTTGCTGTTTATTAAGGAATTTTTTATTATATTTTTTATTATGACATAGATTCTTTTGTTCTACATAGTCATTGCATAAAATATTGTTTATTATTTCCACTGTCAAATAATAGAAAATAATTTAAAAATGCGTGTAACTGATATTCAAAAATAAAGTTTTCACCAAATTGTTATAAAAAAAACCTTGTGCCAAACCCGGTTTGTATATAACATCTGTGCCAAATATTTCATTTAAACATCAAACATTGTTTCTAATTTACATTCAAATAAACATATATTCTGTGATAATTTCATCTAAAATTAGGTTAACAACTTACTGTCTGACTTCATAAAGTAAACAAACATAAGAGATTCATTCACATGAATGGTAAAAAAAATTAAACCATGAAGATAAAAATTCACAAAGCACTCCAACAATGAATGGACATGGACAATATTCTTATAACATCATAGCATGAAAACTGGTGGCTCTAGAGTTTTACTTTGTTATTTCCCTTAGATGTGTTACTTTTATGTCATATTTATGAACTCAGACATGACATTAATAAATACATAAGTATAAATATTCATTATTTAATTAAAATATATTGAAAAAAAAATCATAAATGCATGATTTTCAAAACTTAGATTAATTTCTTAATATTAAAAAATAACATCAAAGTAACAGCATGTTTACATAAAATATGTTGAATTCAATAACTTATGAGCAAATCTGGGTTTAAACCCTTGAAGTTCACTGATTTTTACAGCTACGGAAATTGTATTTGTCAAAAAAGATGAAATACATAATAATAAAAAATGTATGAAATGTTATAAAGATTGCAAACAATTCTTGATTTCACTAGAACAATCTTTGGATTTAGGGAAGGACTGAATAACTAAAAAAAATTCAGAATGAAAGTAACATGATGCACTGCTTAGCATATATTTAAGGGAGACCAAATTGGTTTCCAGATGCGTCTAGTTTTTAATGGTTAAGCTTATATGGAGTGCAAAAAGTGAGGAAGAAAAAAAATAGAAAAAATGACATTTAGAATTCCCCTACAAATGTGTTAATATTTGTATTTTTTGAAACAAATTGTACCATTAAAAAAATTAAATTATTCTAAAACAGCAGATTATTTTTTTTTTTTTTTTTTTTTTTTTTTTTGTCAAGACATGCTGATTGCAAAAGTTGGGGAAGATAAGAATTTTGTTCATTGATTTTTTAATGCTTTAAAATCTGTAGACACGAAAAAATGAAAAATCTGCTTCTCAAGTGATTAAGGCCCCTGTCCTGGCTCGTGGAAACGCTCGTGAGCTAATGCTATTCCTATGGGGAAGCATTTTTCTAATAACTCTTTCACATTTTGACATTTTTGAATAATTTTTTGTGCACTGGATAGCTGAGGTGCATGCCGACAGCGCACCTTTTTAGCTCACAGGCTATCATAGCCTGAGAGCTTATGTGCCCGTCCGTTCTGTATGTATGTTCGTACGTAACGCGATAACTCATGATAAAAATATCGGATCCACTTGAAATTTTGTATATAGGTATATCCTGATAAGGCGCTTCCCTGATTAGTTTTTGGAGTTCATTCGATATGTATAAGAGAGGGAACGGGGGGCTCATGCCCTCCCCTTAATGGATATAAATGGGTTTTTCATGCAGAATTAACAGTTTTTGTCCAAAATTTAGATATAGGATCATTCTGATGAGGCGATTACGTGACTGTTATTATGTGTTCATTGAATAAGTATAAACAGGGGGAAAGGGGGGCTCATGCCCCCCCCCCCCTTAATTGATATAAACGGGATTTTCATGCAGAATTAACGGTTTTCGTTCAAAATTTAGATATGGGATCATTCGGATGAGGCGATACCGTGGCTGTTATTAGATGTTCATTGAATAAGTATAAACGGGGGGAACGGGGGCCCATGCCCCTCCTCTTAATGGATATAAATGAGTTTTTCATGCAGAATTAACAGTTTTTGTCCAAAATTTAGATATAGGATCATTCTGATGAGGCGATTACGTGACTGTTATTATGTGTTCATTGAATAAGTATAAACAGGGGGAACGGGGGGCTCATGCCCCCCCCCCCTTAATTGATATAAACAGGATTTTCATGCAGAATTAACAGTTTTCGTTCAAAATTTAGGTATAGGATCATTCTGATGAGGCGATTACGTGACTGTTATTATGTGTTCATTGAATAAGTATAAACAGGGGGAACGGGGGGCACATGCCCCCCTTAATTGATATAAACGGGATTTTCATGCAGAATTAACGATTTTCGTTCAAAATTTAGATATAGGATCATTCGGATGAGGCGATACCGTGGCTGTTATTAGGTGTTCATTGAATAAGTATAAACAGGGGGAACGGGGGTTCTAATGCCCCTCCCCTTAACTTGCATAAATGGATTTTTCAGTCAGAATTGTCAGATTTCGTTCAAATCTCTGAATAGTTTTGGAAGTTTAATGGTTAAGTATAAAAGAGGGGAATAACTCCTCTTAAATTATATAAATGCTAAATGGGTTTTTATTAAGAATTATCCGATTTGCTCTGAATTTTGGATATAGATTTTTTAATATGATAAAGCATGTACTTGATAGTTTAGGAAGTTCAATGATTAAGTATAAAAAAGGAGAAAGGGGAGAGCTGTTTCCCCTTCTTAATTTTTTTTTCGAACGGAATTAACGAAAATACAAGGCTGTAATGTACAATTAGTATGCTTAGCCTGTGAGCTCAATGCCATCAGTTTAACTGGGCAATATTCTTTTTATTTACTTTTTCGATTTTGGTTGCAGATATATTTTTTAAAAAGCACTTTCAGTTTCGAAACCGGTTTTGAAAGTGAAACTAACTTTGTAAAAAATATCTGCAACCAAAATCGAAAAAGTAAAAAAGGTGTGCTGTCGGCATGCACCTCAGCTATCCAATGCAAAAAAAATTATTCAAAAATGTCAAGTTAGAAGAGTTATTAGAAAAATGCTTCCCCATAGGAATAGATTTAGCTTGCGAGCGTTTCCTCGAGCGGGGACAGGGGCCTTAAGCCCATTGAGTCTTATGCAATAAAAGCACTTAGGAAGCATGGGCAGGCATAACAAGAGTTTGCAGGAAAAGCCTATGCCTTCACTTCCACCCATCCTAAATCTTCAAAAATTAAATAGTAAGATATTATAGATTAAAATACTATGCCAGCTAAAAGAAATCTAAGAAAAAACAAGATTAAGGAATGGAAGTGCCCTTGGTCATGGCCTAGCTCACTTTTTTTTTTAAATGCAGTATATAAAAATGAAATAAGTCAAATTAAGAATTTTTAAAAGGTCTCCTCTTGCAAGGTATTTTTTACATACAACAGATATTTATATATTTCAATGGGGGAAAAAAACAATAAGAGTACAATGTTTAGCTTACCACAGTATATATCATGGCATATGCAGAAAAAGAAGAATGTCCAGATGGAAAAGACAACCTAATAACACATAAAAAGAGCTTTAATTAAATTAATTGTTACCTAAATATCACACTGCTAAATGTACATGATCTGCTTTTAAATTATCAACATTTGCAGATGCAAACAAATTACTTAAAATATTAAAAAATCATCAAAAGCAAACACTATTATCCCATTTAATTATTAAACATGGAACAATCTTTAATGAAAGAATTAAATAAACCAAAAATTTAATTGCATGAAAAACATTCATTTAAATATTCCAGATAAAATAAATATAAGAAAGAGGGTGTGTAAATTGAAAAAGTATCAATGTATACAGTCATGTGAGTTGACTGTCTATACTGACTAACTCAGCTCCCTCTAACATGCAAAACATGTGTGGATCTTAAAATTTTGCAGGTTATTATTTACATTTTTCTTTTCAGATACAAGATGAGTTATTAATTTATGGATGAAAGTTAAACTAGAAAAATAATGATTTCAAATCATTTTTCCAGTAAAACTTTTTAGTGTTAAATAAAAGTAAAAACAATTATATTTTAAAACACTTTTATAAATATTCAATGTTATTTTAATAATCATACCAGATTTCATGGCTGCAATTCACGTAGTTCCAAAACATTTTCTTATAATGTATTAATTAGGCATGAATTTTATGTATTCAGAGGTGCCAAGTATTACAATTTGTCCGTAATTATTATGGATATGCAACAAAAGTTACGGCATTACAGGCTTCGGATAGAAATTACGGATAAAAAAAATCATGAATTTCATCAAAAGATCACTTGAAAGAATTCAAATTTCGATATACGATCTTGAGAAAAAACAGAAAATTGTGTAAAAATATGCGCATTTCATCAAAATGCCGCGAAAAACGTGTAAATATTGTCAAAAAATCGCCAGAAACACGCAAATTTCGTCAAAAATGTGCTTAAAACGTGCGCATTTCGTCAAAAGATCGCGAAAAAACACGCTCATTTCGTCAAAAAATTGCAAGAAATGCACAAATTTCATAAAAAATGTGCTTAAAACGCGGCATTTCATCAAAAGATCGCTAAAAAACTCACTCATTTCGTCAAAAAATTGCTTTAAATGCATTTATTTCGTCAAAAAAATCGCGCTCACTTCGTCAAAAAATCACTTAAAACATGCTCATTTTGTCAAAAATCGCAGAAAACGCGCTAAATTTCGCCAAAACATTGCAAAAAAATCGCAAATTTCCCCAAGAGATCACGAAAAATGTGCAAATATTATCAAGAGATTGAGAAAAAAAAAAGAAAGAATTAACTTTTGAAAGTTTGCCCCCCCCCCCCCCCACACTTGCCCTTCTCTGAATTCTGATTACTGATAACTTTTATTGAAACTTGGCACCTCTGTGTATTGAATATTCACTGCTTTGATTTACACTTGATGGAAAGTATGAAAATTTTATTTTAAAAAATTATAATTTTTATTCTATTAAGCAATGCAAAAGTAAAGAAAAACTATCTACCTTTCAAACTATCTTTTCAAAATTTCTAAATTTTTTTCTGAACATATAAACATAATTTAATTAGCACTAAATTATTAACTGATAAAATATATTTTCTTATTATTGCAGTATTTTTAAAATTACATTTTCAATATTTGACAATTTATCAGCAACTACGAAAAGAAAAATGGCTTAAAATTAACTGCTAATTAAATCCTAAAAATATTAAAAGGTTGCATTGTTATCAGAAACACACCTGAGTTGTTCAAATTTTAACCAATTTTACCATATGAGGAATTGAGAGAAAAATAAATTCTATTTTTACATTTAAAAAAGGGTATGCTAAATTAAAAAGTGTAAAAAGTTTTTCATTTCCAACACCAAAATTAATTTAAAATTTCTGAAACATACTTAATATTTATGTTCGAAATTTCTGTCTTGCAAGTCATAAAAGGTCCTGATAAAATGTTAATAAATTCTTTTATCAATTTAAGGGATTTGTTTAATTTAAATTACAAAGAGATGCAATGATTAAAGTGAAAAGTTGATTGAATAAAAAATTGAACAAAATTAATGTTACAGAATTCTTCAAAATCTTAACTATAAAATACAGCGTTTGCATGCTAATATGTATGGATTGTATTATTCCTTTCAGTTCAAGACTATAAAAATTGCCTTTTTGTCTTATGTGATGTCACAGAATAATTATAAATCTGCATGCAGATGATTACAGAAAATTTTATTTATATTTAAAATGAATAAATAGTATAGAATTAGCAGCGATGCCATGGATGTGCTATAGCACATAAATTAGGCAAGAAATGGGAAACAGGATGCAAAAAATAGTTCTTACGCGTCCCATGGGATGTTTATCAAAAGATCGCAAAAAAATCCTGCAAATTTCATCAAAAGATTCATGAAAAAATGGCTAATTTCATCACAAAATCCTGTAAAAACAGCAGATTTTGTCAAAAAATCATGAAAAAACGAAAAATTTCATTCAAAACTCCCAATAAAATGGCAAGTTTCATAAAAAAAATCATGAAAAACGACAATTTTCATCAAAAGATCTAAAAAAAAATTTATCAAAAAAGTACACACACGCACAAAAAAATTAATGCTGGAAGTGAACTTTTCTTTCTTCAAAATTGTTTTGCTGCTCCAAATATAGACTTTCTCGCTCCAAAATCATTTTTTGAGATCTATAAATCTTTCTGAGCAAATGTGACTCTTGAAAGCATTTATTCATTAAACAAAAAGTATCCTTTTAATAAACAAAAATACTCGTTTTTCAGCAAAAATGACTTTTACAATAAATCCCTCTTGTTCTTTTTTAAAAGAAATGCAAACGATAGTGATACACTTTGTTACCTTCTACACTTAAATAAGTATTATTTTATAATTAAATTTGTATCTCATCTTCTGCATTTATGTTTTAAAAAGTAAAGAAAATTTTTCTTAATAGTTTTTAAAAATATTGGTTTTAATTATTCATTAATTATTATTAAAACAATAATTACTGCATTTCATTTTTTTTTTTTCTCCAAATGAACAAGTTTAATTTTTGTGTCTAAAAGTATGAGTTATTATTAATGGGGACCCGTTTTTGTAAAAAAAAAAGGACCCAGAATTTTAGAAGTCCTGGGTCTCGAGGACCTAGGTTTTTTTCAAGTCCAGTGACATCACTGATTTGTTTCCAACTAATAATTCATTAAGAAATGGAGTCTATTCTTCATTTCAGTTTGACGCTATAAAAATCACTATTTTACATCACAGGAATACTGTCAAGTGTGAAATATAGGTTTGCAGATTAAAGGGAGTTAATTCATGTTCATGTGCAGCAATAAATTTTAGAAGTGGCATGGAAGTATATTCACTGTCAAAAGATGCAATTTTATGCTTATATCTTCATGAAAATAACTGACAATATATTTAACACACAAGTGATTTGTTCATTATCTATATCATTTACACTTACATTGATGAGAAGTTTTTTTTAATATATATTCTGGTGATGTGCCCCCAACAAGGATCAAACCAGAGAACACATGGTCAGAAAGTGAAATTTTAAGTGCCAAGCAAAAGGCTAGCTTAATCACTTCCTGCAAGAAACTCATTTTACTGACCATGCAAGATGGGGCTGCCACACAGGGTGGCTACAGAAAGGATGAAAAAAAGTTCCCTGATTTTTCCCTGATTCCCTGATTATCTATATCAGATTTCCCTGATTTTTATTATTAAAGAATATATATACGGTATTTTTTTTTAACGTATGCTGCTTTTTGTATAACACACTTATCCAGCTAGCAAATATCTCTTTTGGGAGAAAAAAACAAAAATTGCACCATATTTAATTAGCAGAGGTGCAAGTATAATGATTTATCCATAATTATTTAATTATCCATAATTAATCGAAACTGAAGTTACGATGTTATGGGTATTGGATAAAAAAATTGTTAATTTTGTCAAAGAATCGCTTGAAGTAATGCAAATTTCAACATAGGATTGCGTAAAAAACAACAAATTTATTCAAAAGATCATAGGAAAGCATGAAATTAATCTTAAAGATTGCGTAAAAAATGCAAATTTCGTGAAAGGTTTGCGTAAAAGCAAGAATTTAGTCAAAAGATTGCGTAAAACATGCTAATTTCATATAAAAATTTCTAAAAAAGAAGCACAAGTTTTAACTAAAGATTGTGAAAGCATGCAAATTTCATCTTAATACTATAAAAAACACGCAAATCTCGTCTAAAAAATGCAAAAAACACACAAAATGCATAAAAAGAAATAACGTGGATAAAATGTGCAAATTTTGTCAAAAGATCGTGAAAAATGTTTGACTTCTGTCAAGAAATTGCAAAAAACACATTCATGAAAAAAGCGCAATCTTGTCAAGAACTTGTGAAAAAGTGCATATTTTATCAAGAAATCGCGAAAAATTTTCATCAAAAGATTGCTAAAATTGACAAATTTCATCATAAGATCGCGAATGAACTAAATTTTGAAAATTTGGGTTTGTGAGACAATTTAGCTTTCATGCAGACAAATACCGCTTGACAGCAGTACAGCTTTATGTCTCTTTATCACATCTTATTGACATTTTAATAAAAATTTTATTTTACTTAAGAAAGGTGTTATAATAATTAAAAATAAATGACATTGACATGTTTCGGATCCATCTAATAAGATCCATAATCATAATAAAAATAAAATTTCAAAACATTTCAAGGTCAATACAAATGACTCGCGACAATGAGATATAAACAACAAAAAACCAAAATCAAGCATTCTATTGTAAAAAATTAAATTAAAATAGGTCATGATCTAAAAGAATTTCCAACATGGTTCATCCCATTCAAGCTCTCACGAGGAATTTATTCATTAATTCTAACCATAACTTAGGAATAATAAAAGAAACGGTATCATTGCAAACAAAATTTTTACGCATATAAATTTCAATGGACTCTCTTATAATAGATTTACGACTACAATTTGATATGAAACATAATTTGCTTTCATTAAATAATATTTTTATATCCTTATTTAAATATGTTCTAGATAAGGCAGCGTTAGTGCGTCCAAATTTAATATCAGATTCATGCTCCCCTTTTCTAATATTATACATATTATACTATTACATAAGCATCTGACTGGGAGAAAGTTTGGTATTGTAATATTATACATATTATACTATTACATAGGCATCTGACTGGGAGAAAGCTTGGTATTAGAAAAGGGGAGCATGAATCTGATATTAAATTTGGACGTACTAACACTGCCTTAACTAGAACATATTTAAATGAGGGGATAAAAATATTGTTTAGTGAAAGCAAATTATGTTTCATATCAAATTTTAGTCGTAAGTCTATTATAAGAGAGTCCATTGAAATTTATACGCTTAAAAATTTTGTTTGCAATGATACTGTTTCTTTTATTATTCCTAAGTTATGGTTAGAATTAATGAATAAATTCCTCATGAGACCTTGAATGGGATGAACCATGTTGGAAATTCTTTTAGATCATGGTCTATTTTAATTTAATTTTTTACAATAGAGCACGTGATTTTTGTTTTTTGTTGTTTATATCTCATTGTAGCGAGTCATTTGTATTGACCGTGAAATGTTTTGAAATTTTATTTTTATTTTTATTATGATTATATGGATCTTATTAGACGGATCTGAAACATGTCAATGTCATTTATTTTTAATTATTATAACACCTTTTTTTAAGTAAAATAAAATAAAATTTTTATTAAAATGTTTATATAAAAAGGTGAATCTTTTAAAATGTGGTGATTTAAAAAATCTATTGGATTTAATAAATTTTTTTTATCACATCTTATTGGTTAAAAAGTAGCTTGTTTTGCAACGAATCAATGTTGTTGGTAAGGTGAAAACAGAAATATTTTCCAAAGAAAAAAATTTCCCTGATTTTTGAGTATTTTTTATGAAGTTCCCCGATTTTTCCAGATTGATAAACTTTCCTGATTTTTCCCTGATTCCATGATTTCCAGAATCTGTAGCCACCCTGCCACAATACTCTACTCCGAGTGAGAAGAATACTACATCTGGGTCACCAGTGCAGGTGATGTACCTCAACAAGGATCAAACACATAAAACTCATGGTCAGAAAGCAATATTTTAAGTGCAGAGCAAATGGGTAGCTCAATCACTTCCTATAAGAAACTCATTTTACTGACCATGCAAGATGGGACTGCCAAATATGGACCCCTTGCACGTGACGTCACATGCTTCATCTGGCGCCCAAACATAAGACAAATGTGATGTTTTTACATTTATAAAAATTATAATTTGCGTTTTCATTTTTAAGTGCTTAGAAAAATAATGCAAGAATAAGAAAAATTGAAATTAAACAGAAAGACCACAGGTTCTTTAAACGGAAAAATGGGAATCACAATGTTTTGTTTAGGCTCCAGATGTGCACCAGATTAGAGGAACAGCCATTGCTGGGACGTCAATGCAAAGGGTTTATACATACATAAGACACATAATAAAGTAATACAAAATATAGAATGTGTATCAACATAAATAAACTATATAACGCTCTTTTTTTTTTTTTTTTTCATAGATCACAGTTTGCATGATTGTTTTAATGTATGTGCAAAATTACACTTAAAAAGAGAGAGAGTAATGGCAAGGAATCTATAGCAAAAAAGTCTGTGCAAATAATGTATTTTTTATTTCAAAGCAGCAAAATAGTAATATGAATCATAGGCTTGAGATAACATAGACTGTTATATCCCATTTCGTGGAACATTGAAAAGTGGAGCAGACATGTACCACATGTTTTCCACTCATAAAAAAAAAAGAAAAAAAAACAAAATATTTTGAAAAAATAATAATAATAATAAAACTTGCAAAGAAATATACTGAGAAAAAGTATCAGGTCACTTAAGGCAGGATAGATCGGCACTTAAAACAAAAAAGGAACGACATGACATCCTTTAATAAACATCAAACAGAAACACTAATATGCAGTCTACATTGTTTTTTTAAATTGCCATAAAAAATTAAGAGTAAAAGAAACAACACAACAAACCTTGCTTCTCTGATTCGATGTATGTCTTTATTACGACATTCATAGTCTTCTATATACCTATGAGGATCCATCCCTGGAGCATTGCAGTCAACAGTAGAGTTACACACAAACAGAAAATGTGGTCTCAGGCGTCCTATACTATACTTTCCAATGTCAGTTGTTAACTGTGACAAGCAAGCACCAAATAAAAACACACCAACATTAATATAAATCCTCCAGATGACATGAGGAATAGGACGTCCTAAAAGGACTCTGACTTGTCCACGAGTGCCTTTTTTTTGTCTTGATTCATTTGCAAACTCTGTAATAGTTATCTTTAAAAAGAAAAAATTTAATTTAATATAGGCAAAGTTCAGTGATATAGCATAAAATTTTGATTGTAAGCTCTTCTTGTTTTACAAAAGCAAAAATAGTTGAATTTAAGAAAGGGATTTATATTAACGACGTTCTTTTTAATCATAAAAAAGGGTATTTTGATTATTAATTTAGAAGTAAAGATAAAAACAGGATTAAGAATCTTTCACATTTTAGTGATTCTTAGATTAAGAAGCTATTTAGTCACACAAAAAGACCCATTCCCTAATGCTAATCCTATGGAAAAAAATTATAATGATATCATGGTTCCATTTTAATATCTTCAAACATATTCTTTGGTGAGGTGGGGGAGGCATTGGATAGCTATGATTTATCTGCACAAAGACAGTTTTCTGCTTTTTTGATTTTGATTGCAGATATTTTTTATGAGGATGATTTCACTTTCAAAACAGATTCCAAAAATGAAAGTGTCCAGTTTAAAAATATCTGTAAACAAAATCGAAAAATTAAAAAACAATCTTGATACAGACTGATCTCAGCTATACAATGAAAAAAATTTATTTTAAAATATTAAAATGCAACTGAGATATCTTTATAAATTACTTTCATAGTACTAGTATTAGTGAATGTGTTTTTTCTCTTAATTGAAGTAACCTCTTAAAATCCGCCAGAGTCTGAAAGCCACACAGGCTAGCGGATGTAAACATCTTTCTTTCATGCATAGCAGCAGAATTTTCTCCTGCAGTCTGCAACACAAGTAAAAACTTAAAAAACAGTCTGCAGACCAATCCCTCTCATTACATTATATGCACTAAAACCTCCCAAGTATTTGTGATAGACATAAAAGAAAAGTATACTTTAAAAAAGAAATTGCCTTTGATCTAGGAATTTTTAACACCATGCATTGCCTGACAAAATTTGCTCCCCTTTGACAAAATTTGCTAGTTTTTCACGATCTTTAGATGAAATGTACATTTTTTTCACCTTTTTTGACAAGATTTGACGTTTTCCCCGATCATTTGACGAAAACTGCTGATTTTTTCACGATATTTTGAATAAATTTGCCATTTTTTCGTAATCTTTTGAAGAAATTTGCCGATTTATCAAGATTATTTTGACAAAAGCTGCCATTTTTTCACGATCTTTTGACGAAAACTGCCGTTTTGTTGCGATCTCTTAATGAAACGCCATTTTTTTCACAATCTCTTGTAGAAATTTGCCATTTTTTTGCGGCCTTTTGAAGAAATTTGATTTTTTCGTGATTATTTCAAGAAATTTGCGGTTTTTTCATAATTTTTTTAACAAAAACTGTCGTTTTTTCATGATTTTTTTACGAAAACTGTCGTTTTTTCGTGATGTTTTCACGAAAACTGCCTTTTTTTTCATGATCTTTTGAAGAAATTTACCATTTTTTCGTAATTTTTTGATGAAAACTGCCGATTTTTAGTGATCTTTTGAAGAAACTTGCCCCTTTTTTGTGATGATTTGATGAAACTTGCCTTTTTTTATGATTTTTTGACGAAATTTGCCGTTTTTTTGCAATTTTTGGGCAAAATTCGCGTGTTTTTCGCAATCTATAACGGAATTGATTTCTTTTCGAAGACTATTTGTCGAAATTTGCAATACATTTTATGTCCCAATTTTAGGATTTAAGACCGAAGTTATTTAATTTTTGCTAAATTTTAACAGTTGAAAAATAGTCTGCAGAACTTCCCTAGAGTCTGCAGAACTTCCCTAGAGTCTGCGACATGTGTTGCAGCGTTGCGCCAATTCTGCTCCTGGGCTTTCATGGCACTAAAAGAACGAAGTAAAAAAAAAAAAAAAATTATCTCATTCCAAAGCAAATGATTAATTCAGAACATTTTCATTGATGATGGAAACCAGACAGATTTTTCATTGATTAGGGAAATAAGTTTGACAAATCAGAAACCTGCATTTTCAGGCAATTTTTACTGTTTGTGAAAATGCAGGCTTCTGATTCGCCATCTTCTTTCGCTAATGAGCAAAAAGTGTACCTGGATCCCAGTGTATTTTTGCAAAGAACGCAGCAAAAGTTGGGGCTGAAGTGAAGAGAAGATGATTAGATGTGCACAAGCGTGTCTGTTGCTGTTTTTATCATGTGTGAGATCTTGTATTGTATTCATTATTTAAGCTACCAAAAAAAAATTTACCTATGAAAAAAATAAGTATCTAAAATATGGAAAAGCGGAAGCATGTTTAAAGTGAAAACGATTTCTTAAAATAACAAAATTGTGTTACTGAACAGGAATTAATTACTATTTATAACTTGCAAAAAATTTTAAATTAGAATATTCTAAAATTTTTAAACAGACAACTATTGATCAAATGTTTTCAAAGTTCAAAAAATAAATTGTTTTGTTTATATTGTTTTCAATTTCTTTTTCATTCATAATAAAATAACCGAAAAATTAATATTTTATTGCTATTAATGTTTTTATTTATTTATTTTTAATCTTTATTATTATTATTTCAATGGCCTAAAATCTGCAAAATCCTGAAATCCACACAACGTCCTCTCCAAAACAGTGCGAATTTCTGGCCCTCTACTGTATTACAAATAAAGCAGAAGATTTTTTTTTTTTTTTTTTTTTTCAAAATCTTAAACCTTGTATGCCAGAAAAGAAAGGGAAGATGTAAATGTGTGAAAAGCGTGTTGTAATTTTGGTGATTGATTACTTACTAATTTTTATTAAAATAAGCAAGTAGCGTAATTTTTTTAATATAAATTTTTTTAAATTTTGTATAATGAAGGGAGAAGCATAAATTTCAGGTGAAGGAAGGGTTGTCATTTAGATTTTGGATTTTTTAACAAATACAATGGAAAACTTTATTATTTTTTTAAGTAGTTTTAAAGATTTGCCCCCCCCCCCCCATTTCCCTAAAACACCCCATAGTTTGACACATGATGGTAGCAAACCTTTTAGGGATATAAGGATAATTTAAATGGCTAATTTCTTATTTATTGTTACTAGAAAACTACAAAAACAGCATAAAATATACTTTGAAAATTGATGAGGGAGAAGCATAAATTTTGGACAAAGGAAGGATTATAATTTAGAAAACTGATTTTTTGTTACAATAGAACAATGAATAGGTGAGAAAGAACTTTCTAGAATCTCAAAATTTTACAATCTTGTGTTTGGAGAGGAGGGAAAGAAGGGGAAGGGCAGATTTCATTCACATTATATATGTTGCTACTGATTTTAGCACGTGTAGCTAACAAGAAGAAATAACTATTAAACTCATCATAAAAACCAACCTTATTCGATCATCAACAGCGGTAATCTTTTTGTTTCACCAAGAATAATTTACACTACACAATTTTAAATAAATATCAGAAAAAATTAAGTTTTTAAAACACATGCTCGAGTGAAAGACATGAGCGTGCCAACTTTATTTGATCAACAACGTTAACTGCAAGAAGGTACAGTTACAGTCAAAAGGATGCACAATAATACAAATGAAAAAAAATGTGAAAATGTTAAAAAAATGAAATATAAAAATACAAATTATTTTACAAAAACTATTTTAAATATTATAAATATATTTTGAAGTAAAGAAAAATTATTATATTAGCAAAGAATTATAAAACATTTTAATTTGAAAAGATGAATGTTATTTTAAAAGTTACTATTTGCGATGCGACACAGCTTGCGATTCCAGTTATTTTGCTGGAACAGTATCGCCATCTGTTGAGATATAATGGCCTGACATATGAAAACAAAAGTAGAACTCTCTTTTTTGAAATGTTTAAATATATTTTTTGAGCTATTTAAAATAGAGCTTACATTTAAAAAAGAAAAAAAAATCAAATTTACTTAAAAAGAGATGGCAACTTACAATCAGGATTTTATGGTAATATTAGTCATAATATATCATGATATATATTTAATATTTATAAATAAATAATTTTATTGAAATAAATAATAGAATTAAGGGTAAAAGTGAGTGTAAAAAGAGGTGTTAGAACAAAGTGTGATAAAACACATGTATGTCATCCACTAAAGTTTTGAATGGACTCTATCAGTGTGATGTCATCGGCAACTCAACTCTGTCTATCTACTGCAAATTCATTACAAACAAACCCATAGAGTTCAAAGTCTAATAGAGATGTACTATACTATCAAACCATATGTAAAATGAACCCAAATATTGTTCAAATAAGACAAACAAGTGGAACTAGAACTGAATTTATTGAACTAAGAAAAGTTTTCAAATCGAGCTACAAGTCTTCAGGACAAATTGTGATTTTTTTAAAACTATTTTACAGTTGCAATTATGGCTTCACACCAAACCAACAAATTTCTAGTATATCTTTCTCTGAATTCTATTGTTTGTTTGGAACCAATATGTGAGCATGTAAAGTTAGTTGCCTGTGATGTCATCATTGATAGAGTCTATTGTCTTATGATTCTAATAATCTCATGGTGTTTATGTATGAAGATACAAAGAAGCAAAAAGACAATGTATTGCCATGGGTAAGTTTATTGAATAAAAACATGGCACAAACATAAATACACATCCTCAGATTATAAAGCATTCACAAATTTTAGGAGACTTTGTCCTTTTTTTTTCTTTGCGTAACCACTATATTGGGTCATACATTTTTGTTTTAGTTCTCAAACTGAAATTATATGTTTAAAGAACTGAAAACTGTTGCTTAAAGAGCTATTGAAATAAAAGAACTTCTCATACTGAAATTAAAAAAAATAGAATATGAAAATAAAAATAGTATATTATACACAATTTGTGGAGAGTTTTAAAAACTTGAGATGAATATTTCAAAAAGATTTTCTGTGATTTATCAGAAATTAAGTGATTTATATCAGTTTCAATACATCTGAAAAAAAAAATCATGTCTTAAAATACTCTCCAAATAATTTTCCACAAATACCATACTGTAATCAAAATCTTTTGAGTGCCTCTGTAAATGAACCATTAATCGTACATTCTTCTTATGCAATACCAATCATAATTTGGTGACCCTAAACAATCTTATCAATTTCATGAAAATCAGAGTATATTTATAGGAGTTATAGAGTAGACAGACAGCCAAACCGAATGCATAAGCACTTTTCAACTTACAAGGAAGGTCTCCATAGTGGGCATACTCAGATTTTAAAAAAAAAAAAAATACTAATTAAACAACTTATGTATGTAATAAAGGATCAGTCAAAACTAGCGGCAGAATTACATTAGAAATTATGTAAAAAAATAAAATACTTTCGAATATTTGGCATGAAAAGACGAAAGCATCAAGCGATTTGGCGCGCTGCACTTTTCCTCGCCAAAAGCAAACGATTTTAATGTAACTGAAAATGTTGGATGCTTGGAATGTGTGTTAATGGTATTTAATGAATTTAAACATAAACAATGAGAGAGTTTAATATATTATATGCATATATATTGCATTACATATATGTATATATATATATATACATATATATATATATATATAGAACCATTAGATAATACTACAAATCAACATCAATTACTGTAAAAACTTGTTAATGCCAAATTATATCAAACAGAGGAATTGTGAGAATTTGAAATAAAATTGGAAAGGTGGTATTTAGATCGTTATCAAAGGCAATGCTAAATAGCCACATTAATTGCGATTAATTTCTTAATGGAAATCAGGATAGACCTAAAAATGATTTCCATATTGCCCGATTGTGGTGGTTACTCGATAACCCCCCATATGTTTTGTATAATTCATTTTTATTAGCCATTTTATTTCATATCACCTTCCTTTTTATTAATGTTCTCAATTTAAATTTTATTTCGGTTTCGTGTATTTTCATTTCGTCGCCTGTAATGTTTTCTTTCTTACTTAGCTTTCGAATGTTCCAAGCCGGTAAAATCCTGTTCGAAATCATTCCTTCCGGTTTTGGAGATCGTTCGAGAACATTCTCGCTTGTTCTTTGGGTGGAACTTCCGTTTATTCGGACACACCCCTAGCCTATCAAATTCGTTTCCACAGGTGACGTATTTTAAGTCATTCGGCTCTGGGCCACCTGCTTTGGCCTCCCCTCTTTACGTGTTTATCAATTCTGTTTTTATTAAATTCATATTTCTCCATACTTTGCATCGTAACTTGGCTTATTTTGTCACCCCCCCCTCTCTCGCTCGCTGCCAAATTGGCGTATTTTGGGATTCCAGTAACCTTTTCTCTTTTTCCCCTGGGCTCTCGGCCACCTGAGAGAGTTGCGCTGCTAGACACCTGCCGTAATGGTTGCGGTCGGATGATTGTAAGTTTTTTTGGTGGAAATGCCGGGGCATGTGTGCTCCCTTCGAGACCGTTACATACGGGCAACATCTCATTCTGTTATGATCTCGCCATGGTTTGAGAAAAGGCTGATTTTTTAGTGCGGTGAGAAGCATCTCCCCTTCAAAAGCATCCAAAATATTATTGTGTTCTGTGCCTACGCTTTTCGGATTTTACAATGTAAATAAGGACCCACCATAGACCTTCTGTTGGTTGTTCTCGTGGTGCCTTCATATCTAAAATTGGAATGTCGTCATATGTCTTCTAAGTATTAATTTTGTTGTCATCATCTCATCGTTAACAATTTTCTTCAACTGCCCAAATTTCTTCATTAATCTTTTCATATAATCGCCGTCCTCTGAATAAACAAGCAGAGGTGAAGATGAGAAGATTTTCGTTTGTGAACTGAAGAAGTTTTATTTACATAAAGTTTATTTTATTTCATTATTTGGCCCATCTTTATTCTAATATATTTGAAAAATTTACGGGGCGCTTCAAAGAAGATATTGGTGTACATCTATGCATAATTGAGAATACAGGTATATCTCTATATTATTCTTCTTCTGATATAAATGTTTTGAAAATACATGTTTGAATGATGTCTTGAAGGAAATGATGATATTTTCCCTTTTGAATCACAAAAAAATTTGTAGTTCGTGCTCTCAAGAGATATATATATATATAAAAAAAATGTGTTGTACTGAAGAATGTTGGTTTTGTTTGAAACATGTTAATTTTCGAGAAATATCTTCATTTATAAAGTTATTGCTATAATGCAAATGTTTAACTACTATGAGAAACAAAAAATGTTTCTATAAAGAAGAATTTCGATTTTTATGAAAGAAACACAAGTATTTCATAAATAAATATATATTAATCGTCAACCTATTTGTGTATTAATTCCTGTGCATGTCTGGATTTACTACTCATCATCTGCCAAGGACTTCACAGGTAACTTTGTTTTTTCTTCAAATTTATATTTTATAATTTTGTATTTAGTTTATCATCTTCATGATTAAAAGAATATTTTTACTATTTTAAGTGAAGTAAGGATGGTCATTTGGGTCGTTTGCAGGCCCCCATTCTCCGCGATGTGCTGTCATTATCACGATCATTTATTTGGCCTAATTGTGGGTAGAGGCAAATAAAAAGTGTTTCTTCCCCATCTCTTCTCCTCACCCACTAAACCAAACACAACATTTCTTATTTCCTTTGATGCCATGACCAAAGCGTGTCCAACATTCCATGACCATCCATTTTTCCTTTGCCACCATCGTATTTTTGTTATATTTATACATATTGTCGTCATTATCTTCAGTTAATTCTTCATTATTTTTCAAGTTATTTTCTTCATACATTAATATTATTAATTATATTTTATTGAGAGTGGTGCAGTAATTAATTGCAACATATTGATTCTATACTGAAATAATATTTTTCTGGAGCAGTGCATGATATATATATAACATAATTTTTCCATATATATTTTTTCTTGTCTTGCTATATTTTGCAACTAATATATATATGCATTATTTAACGGAGGTACTGGTAAAAATTATTGTTCATGCTAAGATAAATTATTCTTCTTGTCATACATATAATAATTTATGTTTTGAGCCATATTATATATAAATATTTACATAAAATATTTGGGTCTTATATTCTTCATATGATACTAATATGTTAGTATACGTTTTCTTCTTTTTTTTAATATATAAAAATGGTTTATGACGTATATGAAAGTCATCAATATTTTAAATAACGAGTCAATTTATATATATATTATTCATCACAAGACCAGTCAATAACCAAATTTATCATGTCATATATTGAGCTCTTATATTAAATTTTTCATCATGCCTCCAAAAGCCAAACTAAATATTGCAATCCAACCTTTCGACGGTAACCCTCAGACTGTAGAATTTTTCTTCGATCAATTATCTGACTTACAGGAACTAAATAACTTTACAGACAAGGAACTTTTTGTTCTCTTTAAATCAAAACTTGAGGGCACCGCCTTACTCTTCTTTCTTGAAACTCAGTCACAGCTCAAGAACTCTAATTTTAATGAAATTCGAAAGGCATTTATAGACTATTTCTTACCCACAAAAAAATCTGTTTCTCTAAAATCTTTACAGAACTTGACCTTAGATTCAAATGAATCAGTTAAAAATTTTGCTTTTCGGTTGGATAGACAACTTCGACTTGCTTATCCAAAATTGGATCTTTCTGCTCTTAATTCATTAAAATTTACTCATTTTCTTGAGGCTTTACCTAAACAAATCAAACGTAAAATCTTAGAAGAAAATATTACGTCCTTCGAATTAGCTCTTGAACGAGCAACTTTTCTTCAAAATATTTATGACTCTCCCCCTAAAAAATCTTATGAAAATTTTAATCAAGCCTATTGTATCGATTCTGAAAATGTCCACGATAATTCTAGTAATACTCTTCATAAAACTCCTATAAAGCATACGAAGGATAAAATTTATCACAATTCTCAAACCAACTACTCTCCTTTACAAACTCAAAAGGACAATTCTCATACTTCTCGTAATTTTCAAAGAAGGCCTAGAACATTTTTGCCTTCTCCACCGAGACAAGAGGCTACAAGTAAACGTAACAATAATTTTCGTCATCAAAACTTTCACCGGAAACGTCCTTATCAACCAACCTTTGACAAATATTCTCACAAAAAAAATTCTACATCCTTTTATCACAGACGAGATGTTGTGCAGTGTGCGTTCTGTGGGAAATTTAATCATCGTATGGACTCATGCTACAAATTCAAAAACATTATTGGTAATTCTAATCAAAACTCTTCAACTCAGGTTTCGTCTCACCCTTACAGAAAGAAAAGCCACACCTCTTCTTCTTCTGAAAATAACAATGTTTATCATTTAAACAAATAAGGGAGACTGGTTCTACTGACCGCCTTCTCTCCCGTAATTCTCATTCAGGGTCAGTACACTTTGACAACAACAACAAACATCAACAATTGGACAAACGCTCGTCAGTCACTTTAGTGTCATCCACAGCTGTCCAAACTTCTCCTATGACATCTAAATTTAACAAATCTTCTTGTTCATATAATTCTTTGCCTTCCAAACAAAATTTTCAAATCAACGATGACATACAAGAAAATCATGTCATATGCAGTTCTTTTAACAACTCTTATGTTCTTCCATGCATCCTAATAAATGTTCAACATAATGAAATCTCCACATTAATAGATACTGGATCAAGTTTATCTCTCTTGGATGAAGAATGCTTTAATAGCATTAAATCCAGGCTTCATTACAAATTTTTATCCAGGAATGTATCCGTGTCAACCATAAATTCTAAGGTTTTCTTCAAAGAATGCATAGAGATAGCATTTAAAATTGATAAATATTTTTTTCATCATGTATTTTACCTTACAAAAATTCAAAATGTTCACTTTCAAGCCATACTTGGCTTTGAGTTTATTAACAAGCATTCTATTACTATTTCTCCAAGTTTTAAGTCTATCCTAATTAAGGACAAACACATTCCTTTTCAAAGTTATAATGAATCTCCTACTTGCTATTTTATGAATTCTGAATATAATTATGTGAATTCAAATGTACCATATTCTCTCGATGCACACAAAATGTCTTATTATGAAGAATCTATGTCAAATAATCTAACGAGTGATACTTACATTGATAATACTTGTGCAAATTATGATAATTCAAGTTTACAGTTGTCCAACAATTATACAACTTATCCTTATAATTATAATGTTCAAAATAATGGTTTGTTTACAAATAATATGGCTCATTCTGCTATGAATTTTCATAATCCTTATATTGATGGTAATTTTACTTATTTTCCTAATTATTTTCCAACTGATTATGGTAATATGGTGAATTATGTGTCTACTAATGATAATAATATTCCTAGTAAGAATTTCTCATCTGAGAATACTAATGATGATAACTATTTTAGTGAAAAGCAAACTCATTTAAATTATGGTAATAAAGTCTTGGTGAATTCCAACATGGTACAATTACTCAATAGAGAAGTAGTACCTCCTAATTCGTTTGTTTATTTACATGTTAAGTATCTCAATCCTCCATCTGAATATTTTGTTTTCAAACCAAATTTAAAAAATAAAGGTCTTATATTACATGAATCATTGCACTCAAAATCTTCCATTCAAAATGATTTATTTTTGGTTGTATGTCAGAATATATCAAAGCTCGATATTCATTTAAATAAAAATTCAATTATTGGTGAATGTATCAATGTAGATGAAAAAGATATTGAAGAATATTCTTTTGATTTAGAATTTGAAAACGAATATTGTACTTTAATTTTGCCATCTGAAGAGATTAAGAGAAAACGTATTCAAGAATTATCTCCAAATGACTTTGATCTTAAACATTTACCTCCTCATGAAAGGGAAGCTTTAACAAAATTATTATGTAGTAAAGCGCTTGCCTTTTCGAAATCTCTTGACACTTTAGGTCATACTGACCTGGTCAATCCTCAGTTTACCATGTTAAATTCTCATCCAGTAAAAACCTTACCTTTTCCCGTGCCTCAAGCTCTTGAACAAGAAGCTCTTGACCAAATTAATCAAATGTTAGACGCTGGTATTATTGAGAGGTCAAATTCATCTTGGGCGTGTCCCATGCTTCTTGTTAAAAAAAAGAGAACTGATATGTCTAAGCCTCAAAAGTATTGTTTGGCTCTTGATTTAAGATTGTTAAATTCGATTATAATCCCATCATCATATCCTCTTCCTAGAATTCAAAATCTATTGGTGCAGTTGTCAAAATTTAAATATTATACCACTCTTGACTTACCCTCTGCATATTGGCAGATTGCTGTACCTAAAGATATGCAAGATAAACTTAGTTTTACTACTCCATGGGGAATTTTTACCTATTTGCGTCTAGTATTTGGCCTGAAGACGGCCGCCAGCACTTTCCAACAATTAATCGACTCTGTTATTCAATTATCTCAAATTGATTCCTGTTATGCATATCAAGACGATATTGTAGTGGGTGCTAATTCATTTGAAGAAATGTCCATGAAACTCACAAAGCTATTAGACACTCTCATTGCTAATAACATTACTCTGTCTCCTGAAAAATGTGCATTTATGCAAACAAGCATTAACTTTTTGGGTTTCCAACTCACAGATCATAAAATTCTTCCTATTACAAGTAATATTTTAAAAATTACCTCCTTTCCAAAGCCTAAAACCAAGAGGCAAACAAAGAGTTTTATCGGTTTGTGTTCATTTTATAGATCAATTATACCTAATTTTTCTAAATTGATTGCTCCTCTCATCGAAGTCACCAAGCCTAAAAATAAGTTTTCTTGGAAATCTGAACAAGAAAATGCATTTAAAGAATTACAGGACATTTTCTTCCATAAACCTATGCTCAATCTCCCTAACTGGAATGAAACGTTCTATGTTAATACAGATGCCTCAAAAACAGCAATATCAGCTGTTCTTATGCAGAAATTTGATGGTGAACTAAAACCCATCTCCTATTATTCCAAAACTCTATCTCAATCAGAAAGACACTACCCTGCCATCAAATTGGAACTTTATGCCATTTACAAAGGCATAACTGCTTTTAAATACTATATTTTTGGTCGACCCTTTATTCTACTATCTGATGCCAAACCACTTAATAATTATAAAAAAGCTACATCACCTGCTGATATTACTACTCGTTGGATGTTAGAACTGTCAGAATACTCGTACACATTCCAACATGTTCCAGGCAAAGAAAATGTCTTGGCAGATTTTCTGAGTAGAACTCCTCACATTCCTACTGAAGATCTCAATAATAATCCAGATCTTATTTCTTCACAAGAACCTCTACCTGTTGTTGATAATCAAAACGATTTACATAATGACATTCCTCACTTTCCATGTGGTTTAGTTGACAAAATCCACCATACATGTCATCTTCAAAGTGACTCTTCACCTCCAAATAATGATAATAATCAAGATCCATTATTAGAAATTCTTGATCACACCATCTTCTCTGAACAACAAAAGGACCCAAAAATCAAACAAATTTATGAAGACCTTAAAAATAATAAAAAATCTAAAAGTTTAAATGGCTACTATATTAATCCAAGTAATGAGTTACTTTGCTATAATGGTCATTTCTCTTCAGAAGATATCGAGCTACACAAAGCTGTTTTACCTCTATCACTTCGAGCAAAGGCCTTAAGAATTGCTCATATTACTCATACTGGAATTCATAAAACCATTGTTAATTTAAAGAAAAGATTTACCTGGAAAACCCTTGTTTCAGATACCATTAATTATGTCAACTCTTGTGAAATTTGTTTAGTAAATAAGAATCATAAAAAAAACACTGCTCCATACCTACCTGCACCACTCCCAACAGCTCCCAATCAAAAGGTCTCTATGGATTTACTCGGCCCATTGAGAAATCGTCAATATGTGTTGACCATGATAGACCATTTCTCTCGTCATTTAGAATTATATGCCTTGAATAATATCAGTGCTGAGTCAGTTACAAAAGCCTTATTGCATTATATTTCCACTCATGGAAAACCCGAATTAACTCTCACTGATCATGGCTCTCAATTTACGAGTGATATGTTTTCATATTTTAACAAAAAGCTTGGCATTAAATTGGAGCATAGTTCTGTAGCCCATCCCCAAGCTAACGGTTTAAGCGAACGAGTCAATTCTCAAATAAAATCGTCTGTGAACACAATGGCTTCACAAGGATGTGATATACCAACTGCTCTAAAAATTCACCAATCCATATATAATGCTACACCTCATCCAGCCACAAAATTCACTCCAAATCTTCTTCATTTTGGAAGAGAAATAAACGACATTTATTCCAATTATAAAACTCAAGTTTCATGGAAAATTCTCAATACTGCATATGAAATTCATAAATTGATGGATATTATTGAAAAAATATACTATCAAGCTTACAAGAATAACGAATCATCTAGACAAAAGGTGTACCAAAAATCCAGAGAAAAATTAAAGTTTTCCAACATCAATGTTAATGACATTGTTTATGTAAAATTTCCCAATGTGTTTAACAAGAAAATACAAGGCCCATATGTGGTGAAGAAAATAATTTCTCCTGTGCTCATTCAAATTCAAGATTCCAATAATAGTCATGCTTCCCCTATGTTGATTCACACTAATCGAATCTTGAAGCTTCAAAAGAGAAATGAAGCACTGCAACATCCTTCAGTTTCTTCTGAAAATGCATCACATGATCAATCAGCTGTTGATAATGCATCCTCCACTCCTGTCAGACAACACTCTTCTATTCAAGTTTCAAATCATGATGCTGCATGTAGCACATCTCCTACAATTCTTTCTTCTTCTAAGTGTCAACAAACATCTTCTTGTTCAAGTAAATCAGTACTGTCACAAGCTCCTCCTGATAGCACTCATACTGGTGTTAAAAACAAGTCCACTCAATATAAAAATTATGATCTTCGCCCTCGCAATCATAAACTGTATAAGAAATAGACTAACTTTCTTTTTCCTTTTTCAGGATGACTATTGCTTTGTAGTATAATCAGTCTAAGCTAGCCAGACTGATACTCCAGTAAGAAGAATCACTATGTAATTTTTTTTCTTTTCTCCAAGCTGCAGGCAGCTGTTGTTATTTTTTTTTCTTCATTATTTAAGTCTTCTTCTCCCTGATACAATTCAGCAGTCATCCTCTTGATGTATGTATGATTTTCAATAGTTTTATTATTTACTGTATTTATCTATAAGTCATAATTATTACAATATATACATATAATCTCATGGATACCATACTCTACTACTGTTAAATCTTATAAAGTCTTTAATTACAATAGTTGATGCAAAAAATTGAGAAAGAATTTGTCTTTTTATATTCTTGTTATAATACTATATCATTATTTAAAGTTATTTTTGACAAATGTGCATTCTAATAAGAAAGGTGAAATTGTAATTGATATAAGGTAAACATAAAAATGAGTACTCATCAAATTATTTTCTCTATTGTGTCTGCTCGTTACAATGCATGCATGTTTTAACATTTAACCTCTTTTAAAAAAAAAAAAAAGAGAAAAGAAAGTGCATGATAAACTTATATATACTAATATTTCTTCTCTTCTTGGTGAAATATAGAAAGTGAATGACTCACCATAAGTAGTATATAATATTTTTTTTTGTATACTTTTGAGTGTTTATACTTTGGATCCAAAGATGTTTAATGAGTCATTATATATATTTATATAAAGCAAAATCTTGATTTATGACAAATGCAAAAGTGATCACTTACTTAATTTTTTAAAAATGTTTGAAAATTACAAGTAAATATGTTCTAGATATCTTCTATATAGAAATTTTGACACAATTGATTTTTCTTTGTAAGTTGACATTATCAAGTCATATATAAGTTGACATATTCATATAAATTTCTTCCTTTTTCAGAATATTAAACATCTTATGTTTTATGTTTATTTTGAACGAAGTATAGTATTAAAGGTATTTATGCAATTATTGTCAATTTATATTGAAAATGTTTAAGAATATTCCTTTATGAGAGTGTAAAAATTCTCTCTTTGAAAATTATTATATTCACTTTGAAGATATTTTTATTGGAAAATAATATCATGCTTTTGTTACCATTCTTTTTGCAACTTATTATTTTATTTTCTGCGAAAATGTGTTATTGAATAATACTAAGGTTATTCATTTAAGATTTATTGAAAGCTTAAAAGGCTATGTGGTGATATAAGTAAATATTTTTTATGAGAGCCTAACTAATCTCTCTGCACCATTTATATATATATTTTTTATTGTTCAATTTTCAACTTACAAATTCATTCAAGTTATCATGTGTTATTTGAAACCATATATTTTATATATAGTTATAGTATGATTCATATACAGTTATAGTATGTTTCCATTTTGTTGACAACTAAGAAAATAGATATACATATTATTGTATAATCAAATATTTTGACATATGCTAAAAGCATTCTACTGTTATAGTGCATTTTGCACAGCCTAACAAGAGACTCGTTAAAGTTAAGGACTGTTGCACATAGACATAGACTTTAAATTTTTTTTTGATATATATGATAGATACTTCTGGAAGAAATTTTGTATACCTTCCATGTTAACATATAAGGATTACTATCATAACAATAAGTATTTTTCTTTTAGTATTTGAACATCATGTAAACCAGTTAGTTATATTCCTATAACTATTTCTGATACATTTATTTTGTGTAATTATTTAGTATATTTGTACATGTGTTAGAAAATATTGTCTCGATGAAAAATTGTCATTTTTGTCATCTCACCAATATTTTCTTTTGGGGGACCCTGGGTAATATGTGGTGGTTACTCGATAACCCCCCATATGTTTTGTATAATTCATTTTTATTAGCCATTTTATTTCATATCACCTTCCTTTTTATTAACGTTCTCAATTTAAATTTTATTTCGGTTTCGTGTATTTTCATTTCGTCGCCTGTAATGTTTTCTTTCTTACTTAGCTTTCGAATGTTCCAAGCCGGTAAAATCCTGTTCGAAATCATTCCTTCCGGTTTTGGAGATCGTTCGAGAACATTCTCGCTTGTTCTTTGGGTGGAACTTCCGTTTATTCGGACACACCCCTAGCCTATCAAATTCGTTTCCACAGGTGACGTATTTTAAGTCATTCGGCTCTGGGCCACCTGCTTTGGCCTCCCCTCTTTACGTGTTTATCAATTCTGTTTTTATTAAATTCATATTTCTCCATACTTTGCATCGTAACTTGGCTTATTTTGTCACCCCCCCCTCTCTCGCTCGCTGCCAAATTGGCGTATTTTGGGATTCCAGTAACCTTTTCTCTTTTTCCCCTGGGCTCTCGGCCACCTGAGAGAGTTGCGCTGCTAGACACCTGCCGTAATGGTTGCGGTCGGATGATTGTAAGTTTTTTTGGTGGAAATGCCGGGGCATGTGTGCTCCCTTCGAGACCGTTACATACGGGCAACATCTCATTCTGTTATGATCTCGCCATGGTTTGAGAAAAGGCTGATTTTTTAGTGCGGTGAGAAGCATCTCCCCTTCAAAAGCATCCAAAATGTTATTGTGTTCTGTGCCTACGCTTTTCGGATTTTACAATGTAAATAAGGACCCACCATAGACCTTCTGTTGGTTGTTCTCGTGGTGCCTTCATATCTAAAATTGGAATGTCGTCATATGTCTTCTAAGTATTAATTTTGTTGTCATCATCTCATCGTTAACAATTTTCTTCAACTGCCCAAATTTCTTCATTAATCTTTTCATATAATCGCCGTCCTCTGAATAAACAAGCAGAGGTGAAGATGAGAAGATTTTCGTTTGTGAACTGAAGAAGTTTTATTTACATAAAGTTTATTTTATTTCATTATTTGGCCCATCTTTATTCTAATATATTTGAAAAATTTACGGGGCGCTTCAAAGAAGATATTGGTGTACATCTATGCATAATTGAGAATACAGGTATATCTCTATATTATTCTTCTTCTGATATAAATGTTTTGAAAATACATGTTTGAATGATGTCTTGAAGGAAATGATGATATTTTCCCTTTTGAATCACAAAAAAATTTGTAGTTCGTGCTCTCAAGAGATATATATATATATAAAAAAAATGTGTTGTACTGAAGAATGTTGGTTTTGTTTGAAACATGTTAATTTTCGAGAAATATCTTCATTTATAAAGTTATTGCTATAATGCAAATGTTTAACTACTATGAGAAACAAAAAATGTTTCTATAAAGAAGAATTTCGATTTTTATGAAAGAAACACAAGTATTTCATAAATAAATATATATTAATCGTCAACCTATTTGTGTATTAATTCCTGTGCATGTCTGGATTTACTACTCATCATCTGCCAAGGACTTCACAGGTAACTTTGTTTTTTCTTCAAATTTATATTTTATAATTTTGTATTTAGTTTATCATCTTCATGATTAAAAGAATATTTTTACTATTTTAAGTGAAGTAAGGATGGTCATTTGGGTCGTTTGCAGGCCCCCATTCTCCGCGATGTGCTGTCATTATCACGATCATTTATTTGGCCTAATTGTGGGTAGAGGCAAATAAAAAGTGTTTCTTCCCCATCTCTTCTCCTCACCCACTAAACCAAACACAACACCGATTAATCGCAAATGAGAACTCAATTCAAAGAAAAATATTAGATAAATAATAAGACCATAATAGAATTATCAATATATTAAATGCATTGGAAAAACTAGTTCAAAGAAAAAATACATTAGAACAATAATTAAACTGTAATTGAATATTGATAAAGATAAACTTACAATTATCAATCGCAACCATAATTTCCATTGAGAACAGTAAAAAGAAAATAATGATATAATTGAATTATCATTGATTAAATTCAATTGAAAAATCACGTCAAATGGAATAGACTAATTTAATTATATAATAGATTAACTTATAAATATCAATTTCGACCATGTGATAGCAATACAACTTTGCATTCAGTCACATTAGACAGTGTATATCGAAGTTAAAGTAGAAAACAAATAGTTTTTATTAATAATAGATATTTAAATAACTATTTTCAAAAATAATTAATTACAAAACATAAGCAGACAAAAAAGTTTTTTAATTTAATAAAAATAGTTAAACTATTTAATACTAATTAGAAGTTTTAAATTATAATTATAGAATTAATTGAATTGATAATTTTTGTACATGTGAGATAAATGCAGATTAACTACTAAAGTGTTAGCGTCGCCATCTATAGTTGCTAAATACAATAAAATAATGCATAAAATTAATTAACTATAAAAACAAAATTTTACAAATTACGATATTTATATTTAATACAGGGTTGGAAAAAACATGTCTTTTTTTTTTTTTTTTTTTTAACATAAAACGGTTTTTTTATTATTGGTTTAAACTAGGGTTTTTTTTGGGACAAACCGAATATCTATTTGTAAGCAACCAAACTACAGTGGATTAAGTTAATAATAGAAAATAAAAAAATCATTTTTCATTTAAACAGTTATTCCTTTACATAAAAATATATATATTGCCAGTTGGGGTAGTTATTTAAATTATTACTGGAAAAAATATTTTAATAAATAAAAGTAGTCAGAGAGAAAATTTATTTTCATACATTTAAGCGTATTCAAAATAAAAGCATATGTTTCCATGGCAACAAAATTGAATCGACAATGTTCAACTGGACTTTGAGCTTGAAACAATTTTAATTGATTTAAGTTATGAATTTTGTTTTAAATTGCAAATTTTGATGATTAAATTTGAATATAATTACATATAAATATCGATATAACAAAATTATCCTTAAAACAAACTAAAACTGTCAAAACTAAAATTATTTAAATTAAATTTATTTAAACAAGTTCAACATGACATTTTTTCCCCCTTCAAGCGTATTTGACATAAAAAAAGTATTTTTTCAGACTGCATTCTATCACCAACCGATGATAAATCACCAAATAACAAAATTTTCATATTTTTTTTACAGACACTGCTTGGAGGTTCCGCCGAATTTTTTTTATAAACATATATAGCCTCATGAGAAGAACATTTTTTATTTTTTTTTCAGAATTTAGTATGCCCGTATGGAGACCTTCCTTGTTAGTTGGAATGTGCTAAAAACAATTTATGAAGATTGGAAACAATTATCTGAAGGATAATTACAAGTAACCATTAAACATTTGTAAAATTCCTGATTATTATTTTATCAGCTGAATGGAATTACTAAATTTAGTTAAAAGTAAAAGGTACTAAGATTGAGTGTGAGAACTACCACACACAATACTTTGACAAAAAACATAACTTCTTGAATATTTTACAAAGAAAATATATTTCAGCCCTGAAAAACATAGCTCATACTTTTGCAAAACAAACAGAGAAATGTATTTACTGATGTTAACCTTATTCATCTGCTTTTGTTAATGAAATGACCTCTCATTTAAATAACTTTTATGAGACCACAGAGAAAAGCAGAAATGTATACTGGAGGGTATACAGTAGTGTATTCCCCAGTGTAACCTTTGCATATAGCAAATACATCACTACAGAAAAATCACACAACTGAAAGAGTTGTATAAATGAGAAATTGCAATGTTTAATACAAATGGTTAAAAAAATATATTTAAATCATCAGCAAGTTTCCATAATAAGAATATTAAATCAAAGAATACATTTTAATAAACTTCTTACCACAATAACTGGCAAAAATATCCCAACAACATATAATACATTGTTAGAGATTGTAGATTCTCTAAATGGATATCTTATACTGTCATCATCACAATGGTATCCCCTTCTTTTGGGTTGTCCATGTAGATAAAACACCAAAACTGGTATACCAACTAAAATAACAGGGAAACAGAAAATGAAAGAAATAATCAAGTTAAGAGTCGCATTAGATGTAAATCAGTGGACAGAAGTAGAAAAACTACAGTAATCACTACATTTTCTAATACAGTAGACCCCCTCACATCTGCAGAGCTTGAGACCAGAGGTTATGCAAATTTTAGAGTTTTACCACTGCTTAGTTTACATTATTTAAACAGTAATTTGATGTAATAATGCAATCAAAATTATAATAAATGATTGTAATACAGAAAAATATTAAAATAATTACATAAAATAATAAAATAAAAGAATAAAAAGTAAAACAATCAAAAAAATTATTAAAAGGAAAGGTCATGTAAATAATTAATATATTTTAATATACATAAAAAATATGAAAAACATTTTCCTTGAATTATTCAATGAAACTTTCCGTTTGAAAAGTACAAACTCTCTATTAATTCACATCAAAATCATCATAGATAATAATCATAAAAAGCTTAATTAAAGCACAATGCATAATTATAATATTTGTTTAAAAAATATATAAAAAAAAATGTGATTATTAGTGATATCAGCAATTCCTTGAGTTTTATTCTTAATAAATTTACACTCCTTTCATAAAAAAACATGAGTTCAGTCATATAATTGAGAATTAAATATTAAAATATATACACAGAATAATGTATATAAAACTAAAAATAAAAAATCAGTAATAATTCCTTACATGTGAGATGAAAGTTTCATTGCTTACATCTGTAAAGATATGCAGATTTTAAGGTATGAACCAATGCAGTGATAGTAGAAGTGCCTACTGGACGCATAGATGATAAGCAAGAGAAAATGGAATTTCATGAAATTCCGGAGCATTAGGTTGGTCGGTTGAGTCTTAGGGTAAAGCAGTCAGAAAAGCCTAGGGCCATACATTTATATATATATATATAAATTAGATAAAATCCTAAATAATTTTTAGGGAAATATCGGTAAAATACAAAAAATATATAGAAAATAGTTAAATTTATCAAAAAAAGGTTAAATTTAGTAAAAATAACAGATAAAAAATATTAAAAATAACATTAAAGAAAAAATTTTCAAAAAATATCATAGAAAAAGCAAGAGATACGATGAACAACTTGATCAGCCAATGAAATTCAAGTAGGCAACCAATGAAATTCATCCCTTCACAACCTTGAAAACAACAATTGTCCGATAAGAAAAAGCAATTGTTATGGAAGGATTATGCTTCACTTTCCAACTGGAAAGAAGAAACATGACTGAAAAAGAAAATAAAGGTAAAAAATTAAACAATTTAAATAAAATAGCCAATTTTTAACGGAATGTGGATAAATTCCGAAGCCAAATGCAAAGGCAGGAACGATGTTGAATTGATAAAAGGATGGAGTTGCATTTCAGATTTGAAAAAGTCTACTGTAATAATAACTATTATTATATACAATAATAAGGCTAATTCATGTAAGTACTAATTTGTACATAATGCATCAATTTTACAGAAAATGACAAACTAAATAAAAATTACCTATAAAATATTAATAATTACACATAAATTAATAGAAAATCTTATGAAATAAAATTCAAAATACTAAGATTGGTTATTTAAAACTTTCTTTGTAGTTTTGTATAGGGATGCATTAAATATTTGGCCATGTTACCGAATATTCAGTTAGACCGATGAATATCAAACCATTTGCTTAAGTCGAATATGAAACTATTTGGCCTGCCAAATATTCGGTTTGGTTGAATATCAAATTTGGTCAAATCGAATATTTAATAAAATCTTTTAAAACTTCTCAATTTCTACTTTTAACTGCCAATTTATAAATATTTATAAAATAATTAGAAATAAAATCATACTTAATTAAAGTAGTTTCTATATCATTTATTTGATGTTTGTAAAATATAACTTAAGAAAATTAACCATGAGAAGGATTAAAATGATGGTTAATTAGGATTCTCATTGGAATAAATAATGTACAAATGCAAGTTCCGAAATTTCATTTAATAAATAATCTATTTGTATTTTCCCAAATAAAAGTCTTTAAACAAAACAGAAAAATTTTGGGGGTTGATAATAGATATCAAGACAGACAATTTTTGTTCATGAAACCATAATTGTAATCAACTTATTGACTCATAAATACAGTAAAACCTCCATAACGGACACTTCCGAATAGCGGACACCTCTATTTTACGGACAGATTTCCGATCCCCACTCCCAAAATCTAAATTTTTGTATGTTTAACCTCTAAATAACAGACATTCCGAATAGCGAACAGTGATTTTGGTGATAAAGTATGAGAAATTGTTTTTTAATAAAGTAAAAAAAAGTAAAAAGCCTCTAAATTTCTCAGGGTAATCAGTCAAAATTTTGTGATCACAGATAAATGTAGAGAGTGGGCCGGAGAAAATCTTTCCTCTCATGCCCAGTATTAAATTCAAGGGATGGTCCGGAGGGACATTACCTCCTGGAGCATCACAACGCCTCTCCACTCCTCTCCGGATGATTTGAAATATTATGTTTTTAAAAAGGGGCAAAATACAATGAGCAGTTACATTTTTTTTTTCTTTAAGATGATTCAGAAACATCAGAACTATTGACAGAGTTAAAACTTTACATTGAAAAAAAAATTAATGTGTAATCTTTAAATGCAAATAAAAACTTTTTAAATGTATATATTTTGTAAGAATGTAATAAACAGTGTATAAAGATATGTACCATTTTATTTAAATTTTATTGCTTAAAAAATTATTTTAATTTCTGATTAACCATATATGAGAATTTTAGGACATATAAAAGTCAATTAATGAAACTTTAAGCATTTCTTAGCTATTTATGAATCTCCAAGATTTTTCCCAATAGCAGACACCTCCGAATAGCGGACAATTTCCATACTCCCAAGGTGTATGTTATTTGGAGGTTTTACTGTACCTTGTATTTTATCTCACACAAGGAAGGTTAAACTTGGATTTTCATTTGTTACTTTAACAATAATGAAGACATAACTATAATTTCAACTGACATACTTTGATTTCTGTGAAATATGATGGGAAGGGCTGGAAAAAGAAAATGCAATCATTCATAGGAAAAGCACTATGAGCTAGAGATTCCCTTATTCAAAATTAAGCTGATAGTATTTGTACTGTGTCACTGATTAAAATTCAGTCATTTTCAATACAAACAAATCTTGGTATACTATTATTTTAACACAATCAAACCGATTGGTAAAGTTATCATACAAATCGAATATTTCCAGCTGAGCAAAAAATTGCCCAGGCCGGGAATCGAACCCGGATACTTGGCTTACAAGGCCAAATACCAAGGCCTTGGCTCACAAGGCCCAGATACTTGGCCTTGTAAGCCAAGTATCCGGGTTCGATTCCTGGCCTGGACAATTTTTCGCTCAGCTGGAAATATTCAATTTGTACGATAACTTTACCAATTGGTTTGATTGTATTAAAATAATAGTATATCTATGTATCCATCGTTATATGGAGTTCCATTAACTGCAGTTTATTCTGCCGAGCTGTCTCAAATGACAGACCAGATGTTATGACCAATAAGGTTATCTGAGCGAAAAATCCCAGCCGGCTATCGCCCAGATAGCTTAACAGGTAAAAAGCATTGGCCTTGTAAGCCAAGTATCCGGGTTCGATTCCCGGCCTGGGCAATTTTTTGCTCAGCTGGAAATATTCAATTCAAATCTTGGTACTTACGTATTAATGCCACCGAAGCAGAAATTGCACTAATGCGCCAATAAAGAGCAATCTTGTTGTTAGCATGCAGTTATATTTTAGATTCCTTGCTGCCTTGTTGTTTGCTGATTTTTTATGACATTTTTAGTGCCTTTTTTTTTTTTTTTTTGCTTATTTTTAACATTATTTGTGCGCATGCAAATAACAAGACTGCTCTTTATTGGTGCATTAGCACAACTTCTGCTGCGGTGGCGTTAAAACGTAAGTAATCTTGTAAAAATATTTTCATTATTGATAAAGTTATGAATTATTCAGTTTCAGCTTGTTTCGCACCTAATATTATATTTCATTGAATGTATTGTAATATTGATGGAATAAATGGATTGAGCTGTTATTTTTTGTTAAAAAAATGTTTTGTCTTGACCATATTATCTCCACTGAAAATTTGTTGCAAGATTTTAAGAAAAACCTGAATGTTTACAATCTCTAAAAATGATTGATTACTTCAGATCCAGACATTGATGTAGGATGCTGTTTTAAAAACTGTCTTACTAAATTGAAAGTTGTAGAAAAATTATTTTCATTGAATTGCCACCACTTGATTTTAGTTTCTTCATGACAAATAGTAATAAAGGAAACTTGCATTTTGATAGACAAGAGCATTTTATAAGTAAACTTTACATTGAAAAAAAAATCTGCCTTTATAAAGTTTTTCTTCCTATTTTTTTCATTATTTCTGTTGATTAAATAATGTTTGTTTTAATTTGTAGAAGAGACCATGAAATTAATAAATTTATTAATTAAAAAAGTCTCATAACTGCGTTTCTTAAATAACTCAAATCAGATTTTTTTTTTTTTTAATATTAAATTTACTTAGTAACAGCTCTTGTTTATCAAAATGTAAGTTTCTTTTACTAAATATTATATAAAATTGTTTTTAAAAAGTAACATTTTAATGCCTTTAAACTTTGAAATATAAAAAGCATTTGGACAGCCGAATATTTGGCATTAGGCCAAATATTCAACAGTGTTTGGCCCATACTATTCGGTTAGCCGTTCAGTAATCAATCCACCTATCAGCCGAATATTCAGCATTCGGCCAAAATCTCTATTCGATGCATCCTTAGTTTTGTATAAGTAGCACTTAATTTGTGAAATAGCAAGCTTTAAAGTTTCTTACAACCTTTAGATATTTAATCAAATTTAAAACTGCTAGAAAATTGAATATCAATTGTCCAATATCTATTACTTTATAAAGAATTATAATTACAAAAATCATTTTAAAAAACAGCAAAAAATAAATTGTGTGATTTGAACGGATGAAAGAGTATGAGAGAATTAGATGATATTTTTGTCAAATGTTTTTCTACTAACAGAAATATCCAATCCTACCGCTTTTTACAAACATAGTTTTCCATAAGTCACTCAGTATTACACAGCCAGAACAGATTAATTTCCCTCCAGCAGATACTTATGTTAAGTCATTTGATATCTGAAAATGTTATGAAAGAATGAAAAATATATCACTCAATAATGATATTCAGCAATGACAAAAAAAGATATTACATAGTAATATCAAAAACTTATATTCACTGATGCTGGAAATGATGTACGTTGACAAATGTCAAAACAAAAGAATAATATTTATGAATATGGAATATAATTTTATGTTGGCCAATATATTAATTTTTGATATTAGACAGAATCTTCAAGTTACATAAATAGGAAGAATTTCGGTCAAAAAAATAGTGAGTAAGTAACTGTAAAAAAAAAAAAAAAAAAAGTAACTAAAGATGAGAAAAATGACTCTGCTGTATGCTTGAATGCATTACAAAAAGTATGAATATACAGGAAATAAATATGTGTAAATAAATGTAGATTGGATTTAGAAAACTTTTTCAATAAATATTATTTAGATAGATATATTATCTTTAATTTACAATCCCATCCTACTCTAAAAATAGATTATAAACAATATCAGATCAAAACAGATTTTAATTATCATCTTTGAGAAAATTGAAATATCCCCCTCCACCTCTCCAATTGATCTAGATGTTTCAAACAGACCCTGACTGCGCGCCGTTACATTATTTATCGTTAAAGAAGTCAAAGAAATAATTTCAATAATTACCAACTAAAAGCAAGACAAAATCCAAAATAATTTTGATTAAAATATTTCTTTCTTTAGACATATTAAATTAGTAGCAAGATGCAATTAATTTGAGTTAATCATCATTCATTTACTGCTTGTTTTAAGTAGATTTTAACACACGTTATCAACACACACTTTATTTGTTCAGGATGTTTACATAGCTATTTAACTTCGTTAGTTATCAATTTATGAGCATGCGCCAAAAGTGGAGCTCTTTCATGCGGATGTTGCTGTAACTTTTAGGCTGTTATGTGTGTCATATGTGACCTGTAGGACTGTACAAAATTATTTCCTTTGCTTTTAAATATGCCAATCCACATTCTGACATTCATTCATTAAAGTGTTGCACTATCGATAAAACAATAGCGGAAAGAATAGAAGTAAACAAAATATATGCAGACGCAGTAAATAAAAGGCCGTGTTCAAAAGCGGCTTTTTTTGTGCGCGCGCGCTCAGAAGATTCTGCTTGGAGTAGGTGCTATCGAAGAAGAGAATTTTAAACTTATTCAATTATTGTATAATTTTTATGGTTCAGAATTGGTAAATACAAATACCATACCTCCTTATCCTTTCAAAACATGATTTTCGTAACAGAAATACATACCTGTGACCACTCAAATAAAATTAAAAGTATTCCGGAAAAGTATCACGTGACCTATTTCATGTAATTAAGCCTGATTAGCATTTAAAAAATGACAATCAACCATGCTCAAACCTTGACGCGCGCGACGCAAAAAAAATGATGGGCGATTTGATCACGTGATTGTGCGTTTTGTGCTTATCTGTTATTGGTTGCACGTTGTTTGTTGTCAAAGTTGGTAGGTTGATTGATACAATTTAACAATTGGTGATTTAATTTTTTAAATAATTTTATTTTTATTTATTTAAAAATCATTTATCAGTTGCTTTATACTTTTCGTATTAAATAATAGAATACTGTTGATTCTATTGTTGTAATTAATAGAATGCTGTTGATAAACCAAGGTTGAGATATCCACACGGGGGACTAGCTAAGGGGGGGGGGGCTACCCTCCCAAAACATTGACAAATGTTGTTACACTTTGCAAATTTAAAACTTTTATGTCAAATTTAATTAAAATTTTAATAAAAACTGCAATACATTTTCTATTTTTGATAGAATTTGCAAAAGTTACAACTCTAATTGGGAATATTATTAATTTTTTTACAAATAAGAATTGTATTACATTTTCAAAGTGCGTTAACTTGGCAAAATTATAAAACGAGTTGGCGAATATAAAAATTTGACTTGACAATATTAAGGTTTTCTCCCCCCCCAATAAAAAGTCTTAGCGATGGCCCTGTATCTACATATTACAAGATTGATTTGTAATCTACAATACTGGATTGATTTCAATGGAATTTGCATTGTTAGTTAGATAATTTTTCAGAAGAAGTTTTAGTATGTATATATTTCTTATTTAATGATTGTATATTTTAATACTGTGTGGATAACAGGCCAAAATATGTCATAAAATATGAAAAACAAACGACATCCGAAATTATGTTAGTATAAGCAAAACACTTATTTATACTTTTAATAGAAAAATTATAAACATTCTAATCATACTTTATTCATTACAAAACTAGAAGGCAAACTCCAAATATTTCACTTCTTTAAAATATATGTATGCAGATATTCTTAATTTAAAAAAATGTATATCTTTTACATTTTGCTTTTATAATATTTTCCATTTTGATTTTAACACCGTAAAATATCCACGCATGCATTATATTTGCATCCTAATCTCAATAAAAAATTACTTCTAAAATTTTCAAAAAAAAAAAAAAAATATATATATATATATATATATATATGCGTATACGGATATTTTCGCAGAAAACTTTTTTTTTCATTTTCTTAATATATATATAAATCACTTTGGAACGATATTAATATCGTTCTAATTATCCTTTTAATATTCTAAATTTGGAATATTAAAACTTTCTCCGCAAAAATTTTCTGATATTTAAATAAGTATTTTATTATTATATTAGAAATACATGTGCTTCTGTATTATTAATATAAAACTTACCTTTAATAAAAATGTCTTATGTATTAATAAAAAGCAACAACAACAACAAAAAAAAAACACAAACCAACGTTTGGCCCGCGCAGGTTTCGAACCCGTATCGTCTGGGTTCAAGCTCAGCATTCTGACCATTCGGCCAGCCAGCTCACTTTCATTTGTAACAGATTATCTTTATAATTGGCACCACAAGTAATTACATCCTTGATCTGTTCTCCATCTGTTACTGAGCGAACAGTTACAGCAACTGGTGGCACAGTAGCGAGGACTGAACGCACATCCCACCAAGTATAATTACCCACTCCATGTCCGTGGCTCCTAGCGTGCGCGTGCAGCGCGCGTAACAGCTGAACACGGCCAAAAATCCCAAAATAAATAAGGCCATGTGCCGTGTTTGTTGCCAAACCGGTTTCAATTAATATTCAACAGATGCATATGCATGTCGGGTCGGGCGTGTTTTAAGTACAATCAAATCAGGCATTCAGTTGGTTCGGATCGCGTATTTTTTTTTTTCCGAACCGGGTTTTGCCATCTTGTAATCCGATTGGTCAGAGCTTTCTGCATCAAAGAGGCTTTTCTTGGCGGGAAGGAATTGCACTTGGCGAGATTATGAAGTAGAGAATTGACCACTAGCAAGGGGCGGAGTTTCCAATGTTTCCCACAAGCGTTGCGGTATTTGATTGGCTTTTAGTGAACGCTTGTGGGATAAATAGAGCAAAGACATTTTATAGGTAGACATGAAAAACTGTGATCTTAACTGAGGATTTTTGATCACAGCTGACGTACGGAAAAAAGTAAGTTTATAATGGAGTTTCGTATATGTTTTATATTTTAATTTACCTAAGAAAATGCCTTTATTAGTATAATTTTCATTGCGGATCATTAAGTATTATTCTTCCCTGTTTCATTTAAGTCCTTTTTTCAAAAGAATACTTTATTTTTCATAAGTTTTTTTAATTTTTCGTAAAGCAAGTGAATGTTATAAAAAAACATTTTCCAATTATAAAAATATAGTGTTACTTTTGTTAATATGCTATTTTTTTGTTACCTTTTTGCATAAAAATTAGATTTTTTTTTTAAAAAAAAGTAGATTTTTTAAAAAGTTATTTAATATTTTGTAAATTATTTTATTATGTTACAGTTGCTACCGTTAAACTAAACTTCTCTACCTATTATTTTTGTTTGTCAAACTTGAAAAAAGATGAAATTATAGTTCATAAATTTGCTATGTATTAGAATCAGTTGCTTAAACCAAGTTTTTATGTGCTAAACATTTAATTTAAACGGACGTTAGTATAATGAACTGTTAAATCAAAGGTAGCAAATCATTTGTTTCATAGGAGCTGATTGGTATTAATGCAGTCTTATTTTGTTTCGGTTTGTCATAAAATTGCTTTAATTATAGAATATTAAATCTCAATATTATCCGATAGAATATTTGTAATTTAAATTTAATGATTGTTTTAAAAATGAGCTGTTTTAAACTTGTTAAAATGCAAGTTTTTTTTTTCTTTTAACTAAATGAATTGTTATTTATTATTCTTTCATTGAACTTTGTTCATGTATGCAAAAATTTATTTTTGTAAACTATTTTTTTCCTCATTTCCTGATAGGCGAAAGTTATAAAAATTATGTATTTCTGACGTCAGCACTGCATCCTGAATTTTAATATTTGCAGAATATAATTACAAATTAATAAATTAGTAAGGCATTTTTTCATTATTCTTTTGAAGATATTTGGCCGTCAAAAATTCTTAGTATTACAATTGTATAAGAGTTATTTACAAATATAAACAATAATTTTGTTGATTATGTGATAAAATGTGCCAACTGACTGTGAAACTGCAAAAATACTTTAAATATTAAAAAACAAAAAATACTTCTTGATACTCAATTTGTTGCTTGGTTTGATGCAGTGGTATCAATCTTTAATTTTAATCTTAATCTTTAATCATTTGTAGAACATTAATCTCTACAAATAAAAATACTGTGCTTTTATTCAATTTTTGGATTTTCAAAGTAGCTGCAGGTTTATTTCTATTAAATTCAATAAAAATTTATTTTCATTTTAAAAATTCCTTTATTAAATGTTTTTTAATTAAAAAAATTTGTATTTAAAATTAGACAATTGTGTTGTACAGCGTTGAATTCAGAGGATGGTCAGAGCAATGGAGTAACTGCCCCCCTCCCCTGGAAGATTTTAGATTTTGTGCTTTCAATGGTGAAAAGGGTGCCATTTCCTTTCAAAAATGTATACTGTGCCCCCCCCCCCCCCCCAGAGCCACAGAGATCCCCAGTGCCGAAACTAGAAATCCCTCCCATAGAAAAGTATCTGTTTACAGATCAAATTCTCTGTAAAAGTCATGCCAAGTAGTAGTGGGTTGTATTTGTACTTCCAGCCATACTCTGTTTACATGAGTAGATTTAGTTTTTTAGTTGAAATTGAATATGAGCTGTTAATTCATTTAAAAAAAGAGCAGAAGCTGTTGCTATTGAATACAATATGAAGTAGAGAATACCTCCTTTTACTAACCAAACTTTTTAAATTTCCAGAGTCCTGAATGAAGAACCCTCAATGAGAAATCACCATTTGTCGTGAAAATTGGCAAGGAATTACTTGTTCTTCAATTTATATTTCTTTTTTGGTAAGTCATTAAAATGCAAATACTTATATATATTAGTACATATATATCAAAATAAATCTGCATATACATTTTAATAAGAGCAAAATGCATTATGTTGACCCTTACTTTTGGCTCTTATGCTTGGTGGCATTGGTTTGTTTACAAATTTGAAAGTATAAAAGCTGTGAAATTTGTACTTTTAAAATGCAAGGTTTTGCTGACAATGTTATTTATTTTTTATTTTATTCTTATAAATTTAAGAATAATTATATGAAAAAAGAAAGACAAAAAATTTATCATTCAATTATAAGACGTATAAAATTGAATTATGTACATATTTAAAATTTCTTGTTTAATGTTTCAAACATAAGTACAAACATGTAAAGTTAGTGTTTACAAGAAATTAATTTTTCTTTGTTTTATGAACAGATAATTATATTTGTGGTAATAAAATAATTCTAATTGTTATGTAAAATGCTCATGAAATCATGTACAGTAGACTCCCTCAAATCCGCACAGCTTGGGACCAGAGGTTTTGCGGATTTTAGAATTTTGCGAATTTCTAGTCATTGCTTTGTTTACATTAAAAAAAATAATTTGAATGTAATTAATAATGAAATCAAAAGTATAATAAATGCATACAATATACTAAAATATTTTTAAAAAAGTAAACTAAAATAATAAAAAACTTAGGTATTTTTTAAAATGATTAAAATACTAAAAGGAAAGGTAAAGTTAATAATCAATAATGTACAATTAAATATTCATTATAAAAGAGGAAATGTGTTTTTTCTAAATTATTCAATGAAACTTGCCTCATAAAGGTACATTACTAATTCACATCAGGATCAAAAAATAATGGAACTTTATTTCAGGTTTAGCCAGACATAATAACTAAAAAAGCTTGATTTATACATAAATATATTTGGTAAGATTGTGATTACCAATGGTATTAGCAATATCTTTTATTTTTTCAGAAATAAATTATTCTTTCTTTATGAAAAAACATGAATTCAATAACCTTAACAAAAATTATAAATTAAAAAATGGATGGAATTGATATAAAACTGAAAAAATAAATTTTTGCATCTATATTTCAACGGAATGTTTCATTGTTTACATCCGTAAAATATGTGCGGATTTTAGAGAGTTGCAGATTTTAGGAGTGCGGATTTGAGGGAGTCTACTGTACATTGTTATTAACGATAACTTTTCAAATAAAAGTTCTGTTGAAACTAATTAAACTACTATTTTTAAATCACTTAGTAATGTTTAACTTAAAACTGCAAGTATTCTTTTATCATTTGATGTTTATTTTTATTTTTCTGTCAATTTTTTGCTTAAAGTTTCAGTATATAATTTCTAAAACATCAAAACTTTTAAAACATAATTTAGTTTTTAATCATGTTGGCATGACTATTGATTGACTACTGTAAGATTTGTTTAAATGTGCTTGAATGTATATCATATGCATTGTTATTCATCAGTTAAGTGTGTTAACTTTTTTAAGCAATCAATTCTAATGTGGCATTTAAAATATTGCAAAGATTTTTACAGTTACATGCAAATATTTCTAATGGATGAAATTTTTCAGACACCAGCATAAAATTAAGCTATTTACTGAAAAACAAAAACATTTTAATATGGGTATCTAAAATTGTATATTCAATATAACTTTCCTAATCTCAAATGAACTTAACCTTCAGTTGGGCGCCCATGGTAAAAAGTATAACGTCTTATACTCTTAAAGTATGCACTTTCTTCTTTAAAACAAAATTCAAGCCGTAGAGGATGTTAATAACCATATTGGATTCTCTTTTTCCACTTTCTGAAATTATTTTCTATTTCAGATTGCACAATTAGTTGCAACTATCATTTCAATCTGTTAACAGTGCATGAAATGTACAAGGTTTATCTGCAAACAGCCTTCAAATAAGCAAATCTTATGCTTGATACGTGAAGCAACTAATATAGATGAAATATGACTAATTCTGTAAATCCGAAATTACTTAAGGGTGTTCTTAAATCAAAAAGGGCAACTTTGTGACATGCTTTAATTTATTTTTATTCAGAAATGCATGATACTAGCAGGGTTGTTATTCAGAAACTGTCTAGTTGCACTCAATTTTCTGTTTTTTTAAATTCACAATAGACCTTTCATAACAAGCCTTCAAAGTTGACGTTTTTGAGCCCATTTCCCAACAAAAGCAGAAAAAACGGTCGAAAAGCGGGTGATCATGTGATCAAAATAGCTTAAAACTGAATAGATATTTTAATTATCATAAAATAGAAAACTAAGTTCCATTCAAAATCGCTTCCATAGTTAGGTATTCCAATTTTATAACTTTCTGTTAAAAAATGAGTTTGTGTCAAAACATTTTGCACTTGTTGAGCAAAGCAGTTAAGAACACCTTTAATTATTGTTTAGTAATTCCTTATTAGTTTTTATTTTTTGTGATTGTAGTGGTAAGAAACTTTTTATATATCTAAACGTCTGCTTTAATATTTATATTAAAATAAGTTTTGTGGAATATTTTCATAAATTGTGATCAGAGATAACTTATGATATTTGTAAGTTAAATTATTTGTAAAATTAAAATAAAGCAGCAATGATTTATTCTTTTTCACCTGTTGTACAATTTGCAATACACGCCGGTTCATGTGATGAAAATTTGTGTGCCCGGCGAAAGGTTAATATCAAAATATTAATTTAAATTGTATGACATGCTATAATTATCACTGGAGATACAAGTTCACTTTTAAGAGGGTGGATTGAGTTATGAAAAAAGATATAGTATGGAATATTTATGATTTCTTCCACAGGATTAATATTAGCAAAGTGTCTTTTCATTTGAATGAAGTAGCCTCTTAATCCTACAGTTAAAAGCATTTATTTATTTATTTATTTATTTATTTATTTGTAATAATTTGTTTACACAAAAATAATGTTATTGTTGGAATATTATCTTTGTAGCACAGGTGTTTTTAAATTATACTCTAAATTTATGAATCTATTTAAATAAAAGATAAACAGAAATAATTTCCTTTTTTTTTTTTTTTTTTTTTTTTTTTTTTGAAAACTTGTAAAGTAAATGTTATTATTTAAATTTATTTCCCTTCTTAAAGGAATTCTGTTTCATAACACTGTATAATAAACTTAGAGTACTTTAACTCTTACACAAAAATGGTTTCAAAATAATATTAAATCAATGACAGTTTTCTTTTTACAAATTTCTCATTTGCATTTGTATATTTTTATTTATTTTTATCCGTTTTGCATAGGTTATTTGAGATCAATGTCGAATTGGATATTGTTGTACTATTTTGTTTTAAGATGGTTTTTCAGAAGAAAATTTTGTTTCAGAACTTGTTCCAAAATTAAAAAAGCCTTCAAATGGAAAAAATCTGAAGGGGAGGGGGGGAAGAATTTTGGTTACATCAGCCTCAAGTAACAAATGCCGAAAAAAAAAAAAAGCTTAAAGTACCGAAATGCAAATAAGAATTTTGAAGAGAACACTGTCGTTGGTTTAACATTTAGTTCCTGCACAATCTCTCAGCAACACCTACCATGCTGAGAGGGGCATATGTCTCCTAAAAATGCCCGGAAATGAGAACTAGTGAGTTACAAACATTTATTGTGGCTGTAATGGGATTATTTTTTTTAAATAAAAAAGATCAGATTTTGAATTGAAAAGTACAGTGAAACTCGTTTAAGATACGCCTGCTTAAAATACGATCCCGCTTAATATACGAATTATCTTCGGCCCCTTGAAAACTGCCTATTAAGAGCCCACAATAGTCACAGGAAAAGTACACAAAAAGACCCGGATGACCATGTAAAGTCTATGGGAGCGTTCTTTTCTAATATCTGGTTCAAATTTTAATATTTTTACATGATTTTTTTTGCATAAAATAGTTCAGGACGATCCACAACCAGGCTAGTTTTTACTTTTTTGATTTTGGTTTTAGATTTTTTTAAAAAAATTACTTTAATTTTCAAAACCGGTTCTGAAACTGAAACTATCATAACATAAAAAATATGTAACCAAAATCGAAAAAGTAAAAACTAGCCCGGTTGTGGATCATCCTGAACTATTTTATGCAAAAAAAATCAGGTCAAAATATTAAAATTTGAACGAGATATTAGAAAAGAACGCTCCCATAGACTTTACATGGTCATCCGGGTCTTTTTGTGTACTTTTCCTGTGACTATTGTGGGCTCTTAAACCCATGTAAAATTACCCGCTTAATATGCATACGCATAAGATACGATCCCGCTTAATATACGAAGAAAATTGGTCCCTTGATGTCAAAAAACCCGCTTAATATACGAAATGGTGCTTATGAAATCAGTATATCGCGTGTTTTTAGGACAGAATATGTAAAATCTCAATTATTTTTCATAAGATACTTTCTTTTAACCTTTTTTCTCTCTAAAATATGTTCTTTTCTGCTGCTTTTGCACGCGGAATTCTGATAGACTCCTTTTACAACAAAATACAAAAACAACAACCTCTTTTATTTGTTTTACCATTACACTTGGGAAGTGGATGGATCTGAAATTTCATTGGTTGCTCCCTCTCCTGATTGAATGAGAAAGTTGTTAGTGAAATCCATCTATACTTTTATGCTTTTTATTTTTTGTATCGCTTATCTAGCTATTTTTTATTATTATATTATTTTTATTACTATAAATCGTCCTCGGGAGTGCTTTTTTATGAGTTTCTTTTTGTCACTTACTTTTTTGGGGCACTTTACAAAATATTAACATCACAGAGTAAGAGCAGTAGCAAGAAGAATACAAAGATATGGACTTTTTGGCAAAATTAACTATCACGTTGTGACAAGTGAAGTTCGCTCTATTGCAGATATAATCACGAACGTCAAAAGTTCCAATTAACCTAGGTCTTCAGAAAGAGTTAGAAGACGACGTAAATGAAGAAACAGATGTACCAACCATACCATCATTCCCAACTGTAATGAGATCGTTTAGCTTACTGCAACTGTATGCCTCTTCGATGGATGCTGGTCTCTTCGTTGAAAAATTTTCTACCACATCAACAAGGGAGAAAACTTCCTAATAAATTCTCGCCTAACGTTGCACCAAATCAAGATAACTTTTTCTCAAGAAACTAAAACTACATCATGATTTTTATAATGTATCTAATGATTATTGTTCCTTGCATACATTTAGTTTGTCTTTCAAAAAATTATTATGACAATTTATTATTCTTCGCCTTTAAGTATGTAATGTATTTTAGTTATTTTTTCTAAAGATTAACAAAATTTTCATCTTATTGTCTGTTTTTTAATTTGGCAGAGAATACTGTATAAAGGCATTTTAATTTTTTTACTGTACAAACAGATATTCAATAAAATTTTGGAGAAAAATAAAATTATTCTTTATTTCAATCAATATCTTAAATTCAAATTTTCTAGAATGTCTAAAAAGTGTTAGTAATGGGTAAAATAAGAGTTATAAATGGCTAAAATTACGTTAATAACAATGTGCACTGTCTTTAATATGCATTATTATTCGAGAATCTATGAAATCCGGATAAGATACGATCCCGCTTAAGATACGAAATGCTCTCGGTTCCTTGATTCGTATCTTAAACGAGTTTCACTGTAGTATTTATTCCAAAAATTCAAGATAAGCAGGTTTGGAAAAATTCAACATATGCAGATTTTCAACATAGACAAGTTAGACTGTAATATCAGTTTTGACTTTCCTGAAAGCTATTCTGCTTGCCTATATTCTGCCCACACAATAAGTTTTTCTTATTTCTAAATAGTAAATACAGTACTCTAAATACATTACAAAGCTTTCAGAAATTTTGATGCATAAGCAATAAAGATTTTCTTTTTAATAGAACATGAGTGTAAGTTATTGTATTTCTGATATCTTCAAATCTAATATATTCTTTCAGTTTGAATGAGACATTTTTCTTTTTGTCTCGCTAAATATTTATGTATAAATTTTAATATATTTTGATTTTTTAATTTATGTACAGTTTAATTCTATTAATGGAATGATTTTTTTTTTTTTTTTTAAATAGGTATATCAAGAAACATTCTTTTCAGACTTGATGTTAGTACTTCTTGATCATACCAACTGAACATTGATTATCCTGCTTCTTTACAAAATACTGCCTTAATAGTTCATAATTTACATAGTTTATTTTTACAGATATTTCTTTCAGATTAAAATTTAAATACCTGTTTCTGCAGATCAATAAAATTTTCTGCAAAGCATACTGTCATCATCATATGCCATTGTAATACAGATTGTTTTATTTAATGTGTAGTAATCATTATAGTATTCAATAATAAATTTGTTCTGTAATAATATTTATAACAAAGAAATTTTGTTTCTGTAATTTGTACTTTCAAATAAAAAAAATTTATTAAAAATTTGCTGTTTTCATGTGAATATATTTTTATTATAAATGTCATTTTCATTTCAAATATTTACTTGTTTATCATGTAAACCAATAGTGCAAGAATTGTTTTTAATTATTTCTTTATTTTTAATAACAAAATGGTTAAGATATAAAATAACTAGCTGACCCATGCAGCATAACCCAGATCTGTGATGTATGAACCCCACATTAGATTTTATATTTTTAATTCCATTTGGTCTAAATTTATACTTTTAAATGAAAGAATTCGCAAAAACATATAGAGTTGAAGATACATGCTATTTTGTGCAATTTTTGATTTTTGGAGTCTATGAATTGAAGTTGAGTGAAAATATCAAAATAATTTGTTACTTTTTAAATAACTATTTCTTTAAAATGTCAGTTGATATAAAGTTTTTTAAACAGTGATAATTTGCACCTAAGGCGAACATAGTTTTGCCCCTCCCTCCTCTCCTTTACAAAGAACAATTTACTAAGTTTCTAATAGCGAACTATTTTGAAATTTAAAATACTTTTCTAAATATTGATTCATAAAATCTTGAAAATGGAATAAAAAAAAGAAATTTAAAATATTCAGCTTTATACAGGTTTCCATCTTAGCAGTAGCAGGTATAATTGCTGATATTTTCTCTGACAAAAATATAGAATTTTTTCATTCAAGACTGAGTTCTATTACAGACAAATTTCCTTTTCAAAGATTTTATGGCAAGTTTTATTACAACTGAAGCATTTAAAATTGCAGAATTAAGTTACTACATTAGTCACTTTGTGGTAAAAATATGAAAGCGTTCTTCACAAATATATATATATATATTCATGAGGTGCTTGTGATCGATATTTAATGTTCTGTATTTATACTTTTTTGAGTTTGGAAACATTTTTCTCTTTTATATCCAGATGCTTTCATTTTTGGAAGATAGTTTCGAAATGATTCTGAAATCTAAAATATGCTCATATTAAAGCAATACAACCAAAGTTTAAAAAATCTAAAATCCAAGTTAGACATCAACCTCAAGTATCATGTATGTATATATATAAACATAATTTAAGCAAGAATTCTGAAAAAAAAAAAAAAGGCTTCTGTATGTTTAACATTAGTGTACGAGTGTGAGACTACAGTAGTCATCACATGAAGAAACTAGAACGTAATTGTTAAACCTATGTGAGCATTTTTTTTAAAAAGTTTCTTATTTGCATAGAACTAATGTTGAATTCTCACAGCGTTTGTATTGTATTTACATTTTCTATTTTGATTGTAGATTAAAGTTCTTTAACCTTTTTGTTAGTTTTACATTTGGATTTTCTCACTGTAAGACGATTTTATCTAAATTTCATGTATACGTATGTAGAAAAAAAAAATTTAGGTGGCACAAATGCCAACCAATTGAAAAAATCCCCATGCAATTTCTTGAACCAGGTCAGCATAGCAACTGACATTCTGCTGACTAAACTACATGGAACGATACTCAGCCTAGAATTTCTCACTCAGAGTAAGGAGATTTTTAAAAAAATGCAAGAAATTCCTTACCCTGTGTTCTCGCTATAAGTTAAGCTACAAATGCAGCACATGATGGAATATTTTCAACGAGCCACCAACATGAGGCAAATATGAAACTCAAATAAAACCAGCATCAATTGAATGTATTAATAATGCTTGGAAACTTTTCTGCAAAAAAAAAAAAAAAAAACCTATCTAAATTTAGAGGGGTAATCCCACTGATTTCCCATTTATACTTATCCAATGAATTCCCAAAACAAATCTGGGAGGTACCTTATCAGAATGAACCTACATCCAAAATTTGAAGCCAATCAATAAATTCTGTGTGAAAAACGCATTAACCTAAATTAAGGACAGTTACCTCCCATTTTTTCCTTGTTAGACTTGCCAATGAACTCTCAAAATAAATCATGGATTTGTCCTCATCAGAATGATGCTATGTACAAAATTTCAATGAAATCTGATAAATTCTGTAAAAAAAAAATCATTTATATAAATCAAGCGGAGTGGCATTAGCCCCCCCCCCCCCCCCATTCTTTATACTTATCCAAGGAACACTCAATACTTGTCATGGAGGTGCCTCATCAGAATGATGCTATATCTAAATTTTCAACAAAATCTGATAAATCTGCATGAAAAACCCATTTATATCTATTAAGGAGAGAGGCATTAGACTCCCTCCTCGTTATACATATCCAATGAACACTTAATATTAATCAGAGGCACCTCATCAGAATGATCCTATATCTAAATTTTGAATAAAAACTGATAATTCTGCAAGAAAAACCCATTTATATCAATTAAGGGGAAGGGCATGTGCCCCCCCCCCATTCTCCCTCTTTGTTCTAATCCAATGAACACCTAATAACCATGGAGGTGTCTCATTGGAATGATCTTATATCTAACCTTTGAACGAAAACTGATAATTCTGTATGAAAAACCCATTTATATAAATTAAGTGGAGGGGCATTAGCCCCGTTCCCTTTCTGATACATATTGAGTGAACATAAACTAATCAGGGAAGTGCCTTATCAAAATATATATATATCCAAAATTTCAAGTTTATCTGATATTTTTATCTTGAGTTACCACATTACGCACGTATAGAATGTTTGGTCACATAAGCTCTTAGGCTTTGATAGCCTGTGAGCTAAAAAACTGGATCAACAAGAAGTCTTACCCTTGGCGAAATTCTAAAATGGAGGGCCAAAATCCCAGTCAGGTGTGATCCAGCGACCTCATTGGTCGGGTGGTATAGGTGAAAATCACGAATGTTTCTCCATTTGAAAAAGAGTAAGGGGTAAAGCAATTGTTACCGTCTGTATTTATTTACGATAGACCATCGAAATTAACTCAATTAAGATATTTTGATGATATTATATAAAATGAGAGTGAAAAATAGATTATAAATGCAAACAGATAAGATTTACATCAAAGTTGACGCTACGATTTTTTTTTTTTTTTCGAAAAAAGGGAGTAAGGCGACATTTCGCCTACCGTTAAGAGATTGTTCTCTGAAAAGGACGCGACTCAATGACCAATGAGGTGTTTGGATTTCATCGGACTGTGATTTTAGCCCTCCATTTTAAAATTTCACTTACCCTTGCTCCTGAAAAATTGTGGTGGCATATACATCTGTCAGAACCAATAGTTACTAGACTGTGAAAATAGCCTTACAAACTTTAGGATCTAGTTAATTTTACTGATGTGAAAAACTCTGCTTTTTCAAAATAGTTTCACAAAACTTTGAATTATAAACATATCTTAAAACATCATTATGGCCAATTAAAAATTTAAACCATAGTTTTATGGAATAAAAGGACTTCAGGGGGCTCAGGAATTGAAAACTTTTCAAAAAATAGATTTTTTTTAATGATCTAATTTGATTAATCATTTAATTCTTAACTCAATGCAAAAAACCGCATAAAAATATTTGCATTTTTAACAGAGTTATAAGCATTTATGCCCGGTAGCAGAAAGTGCGTGACGCGCGACGTGCGTCGCAGATTTATTTTTATCCTTGCAGACAAATTTGCCAACTTGGAAAAGAAAAAAAAATTATGATTCGGGGGGAAAAATTGGACAGGACGAGAAAAAAAAAACGGCGAATTTCATCCAAAGATCGCGAGAAAAAGACATATTTCATCAAAAGACCGCGAAAAACTTTTCAGATTCCCACAAAAGATCGCGAAAAATGGCAGATTTCGTCAAAAAATCACGAAAAAATAGTAAATTTTGTTTAAAAAAAATCGTGTAAAACTTTTAATTTCGTAAAAAAATCGCGTAAAAAATGGTATCTTTCATCAAAAAATCTTGAAAAAACGGTACCTTTTGTCAAAAGATCGTAAAAAAACGACAGATTTCGTCAAAAGATAGCGAAAAAACGAGAGATTTCATCAATAAGTCATTAAAAACAATAAATTTCGTTTAAAAATCACGAAAAAACGGTAAATTTCATCAAAAGGTCGCAAAAAAATAATAATTTCATAAAAAAAACCGGTTGATTTCAACATAAGATCATGAAAAAAGATGGATTTAATCAAAATAGCGCAGAAAAATGGCAGATTTTGACATAAAATCGTGAAAAAAAGCTAATTTCGACAAAAAAATCGCGTGAAAATGGAGTATATCGTCAAAAAATATTGAAAAAAACGGCAGATTTCGTTACAAACCACGAAAAACGACAGATTTCATAAAAAGATTGCGAAAAACGACAGATTTCATAAAAAGATTGCGAAAAACGACAGATTTCATCAAAACATCGCGAAAAAACGACAGATTTCGTCAAAAGATCTCGAAAAAATAGTAAATTCTGTTAAAAAATCGTGAAAAACGTCTAATTTCGTCAAAAAATCTTGAAAAAAACGGTATCTTTTGTCAAAAGATTGTAAAAAAAAAACCGACAGATTTCGTCAAAACATCGCGAAAAAATGGGAGGTTTCATCAATAAGTCATGAAAAATCAAATTTCGTTTAAAAAATCGCGAAAAAACGGTAAATTTTATCAAAAGATCGCGAAAAAATGATGGATTTCATTAAAAAAAATCGCAAAAAAAGGTCGATTTCAATAAAAGATCGCGAAATAGAGGCAGTTTTCGTTAAAAAATCGCGTAAAAATGGAATATTTCGTCAAAAAATATTGAAAAAACAGCAGATTTCGTTAGAAGATCGTGAAAAAACGACAGATTTTGTCAAAAGATCGCGAAAAAAAGGAAAGATTTCATCAATAAGTTATGAAAAAAAAAAATTGAAAAAAAATGGTAAATTTCATCAAAAGATCGCGAAAAAACGATATTTCATCAAAAATAGCAAAAAACGACAGATTTTGTCAAAAGATCGCGAAAAACAGGCAGATTTCTTCAAAAAATCGCGAAAAAATCGTAAATATCGTTAAAAAAATGGTGAAAAAAAAAGCTAATTACGTTAAAAAAAATGGTACATTTTGTAAAAGTATAGCGGAAAAGCTGCATATTTCGTCAAACAATCAACAATAAAATGAAATTTTGTTAAAGGAACACACACACACACACAAAAAAAAAAAGTTGTGTATTTTCTGTTACAGAATTCTAGTTTTTGCTGCTATAAAATTGTTTTTCTTTTTCTTTCTCCAAAAACTGATTTTGCTGTCCCAAAATTTTTTTTTTTTTTTTTTTTTTTTTTTTTTTTGTTCCAAAAACGGATTTTTCTGCATCAGAATTCGTTTTTTGGCTATAAATTAGCACTGCAAATTTTAATAAAATTTTGGATACAGATTCAGTATATTTATAAAAATTATCATTCGGAATTTTATATTTCTTTTTCATAATATTTACTTGGTTTTTCAAGGTATCACTGCTATAAAACACTGCTAAGAAATAGTGACTTTAAATTTTTAATGTGCAGCCTTTTTGAATAAAATTTAAGGTTTTGATATTTTAAGTGATTTTTGTCCCCTTTTTTTGAAAAAAAAAATTAGCACATTTCAATGTTTTATTTTAACATATTTTATTATAACATTTTATTATGATTTAACAAGTAAACAAATGTTTTGAGAATTTAAGGAGGCAGTATGGCATCTACTTTTCAATGGAATTGGAATTGTTTTCTTCATTTTATCACTATTTCACATGTGACAATATAAATGATTTTTTTTTCTTTAATATCATTGTATTTATTTCTTCTGTAGATTTGAATACTTAGGCAAATGAAGAAACTATACATTGTTTTCAATAGATATACACTATATTTCAATGTAATTTAAAAAAGATTTAGCCTTAACTTCAGTCTTAAAGAACCACTTTACGTATTCATTATTAATCTAATTCTTCAAAAAATATTAATTTTACTATTTACTTATTCAAGTTATATTATAATTGGAATATAGTTGTCTTTTTATAATATTAATCAGTAAGAACTATATCTATAATGTATATAAGACAATTATAACACGCCCTCCTGCAGACAATTTTCATCTGCTGCATTGCTGTCGCAGACACAACCATAACTTTCTGCTACTGGGCATTTATGTATCAACACTTTCATAGCCACATCCATATAATTTCAACTTTAAATCGCGTTTTCTCAAAACTTGGTTTTTGACGACTAACACCAAGATAAAAAAAAATAAATAAATAAAACTATTTGATGGAATGGCTTAATTTTTTTTTTTTTTTTTTTTTTTTTTTTTTTTTTTGCATGCATATAACATTATCTAGATTATGAATTAATATATTTTAGATAGTTTAATATTTTGAGTATTTTTAATGGAAAAAATGTTGTATTTTTTAAAATTTTCAACTTTGAGAGATTTTTTAATACTGTTTTTATTGTGATAGTTATATCCTTAATTCATAATCTAGATTATGATGTTATATGCATGCAAAAAAAAAAAAAAAAAAAAAAAAATTAAGCCATTCCATCAAATATTTTTTTAATCTTGGTGTTAGTCATCAAAAATCAAGTTTTGAGAAAACACGACTTAAAGTTGAAATAATATGGATGCGGCTAGATCATAAAAAAAATCGATTCTTTGAAAAGTTTTCAACCCCTGAGCCCCCTTAGAGATGTATATAAAGATGCAGTAAGAAACTTGTAACTACATTTCGATTAGCTACTGATAATCATGCCTCTTGTATTTTTAACGACTATTATAAAGTACCCGTTTTATTTCAACTATGACGTTACATTTTTCCATTTCATTGAAAATATTATTTTTCATTTTTTTTTACTTCTAATTATGTCGCCATTTGAGACAGAAAAATTCTTGTTAATGAAATATCCATGTTTATTATATAACAGAAAATATTCTTATTTCTATTTCAAATATGACGTCATATTTATTTCCTTTTCTTTTATTTCTTTTTTCATTTTTTTGCATGGAAATTGCTCAATTTAAAATTTATTGCCGCTGAGAAATTATTTTAGGTTTCTATTTTATTGGCAACAGGAAAGGAAAATGGTTAAATTTTAATTAAAAAATGCCTATTGATTCTGTATGAAAAATAATGAAATTTTGAATTATCAAGGAAAATATTTGAATAAATCAAAGATTAGCCTATGTTCATTTCCGGGCTTTAACTTATCTGTATGAAAAGATTCAAAGACTTTAATCTATTTGTTTTGATGCCAAATTCATTCCAATTTTCGGACACACTTTCACATTTATAGTATATATAAGATAAGTAACGTTTCTGTTTATGTTACATTATCCTTCGTAATTTCAAAACAAAAACATTGCTAATGTAGCATTTTCATGATCGTCAAAAAAAGCAATAAACTGCCATTTAAGGCACTCATGCAGTGGAAAACAACTTAAACATACATTTATTTAAACAAAATTTCATTGAAAATCATATACTTGTCACGCTTTCTTTAAATTTTGAAATATTCATAAAAATATATTAAAAAAATAATGTAAAATGATTCAAATTTGTTAATAATGACGAAGAAATCCAAATGCCCTCCATTGAATCAGAAGCTCGGCTGATATCTTCCAGTTGGAGCACTTTTGTTTATGTTTATACTGAGAACTTGACCTGAGAAAAGATTGGGTATAGTTGCAATAGAGTATTTAACACATTAAGTGCCACATTAGTCATCAGGGACTGATACTGAACTTTCCATTCAAATCAAGTTTTAACTAATTCTGGAATTTCAGCCATGAACTTGATGAGGTGATTGTCTTTTTGTGCTACCACCTTTTATTCATAATTAATCAAGTAATTTAAGAAATAAAAATTAATTTTTGCTCAAATCTGTCATTTGGGTGATTTTTTTTAAAACTAAAATCCTTAGAAAAAGATGAAAGGAAACTAAGTACTTGTTTTTTCTTCCCCAGCTAATTTTCAAAAAAATATTTATCCTGCTATGTAGCTTTATGGCTTATAAGAAAAGTTGGATTGATTAAAATTATCTCTCACTTTACAAATTTATTAATTCATCATTTATCTAAAGCTTTACTTGTAGCTTCTGCATAACATAGATTTTGCATTTTTCAATAATGTGTAAAGTAAATGAAACATCACAAATAAAGAAAAAAACTACATAAAAAACAGCATGCCACACTGTTTTTTAGTGTTTAAACCAGTTTTTTTTTTTTTTTTTTTTTTTTTTTTTTTTTTTTTTAAACCATACTATATTTTAAAAAACATTTTCTTTAAACCACAATCTTTTTATTTAGTCTAGGTACCTCTTACCGAATATTCGTTATTTGGCCATATTATCAAATGTCAAACTGTTCGGTTAAGACAAATATGAAACTATATGGCCTGCAGAATATTCGGTTTGGTCGAATATCAAAGTATTCAGTATATCAGAGGTTTTTTAAGTAATCAGACAAAACCTCTTAAAAAACATTTTTAAAAACTATTCACAATTTCTACTATTAACTGTCAATTTATAAATACAGTAGACTCCCTCAAATCTGCAAATCTCTAAAATCTGCACATAATTTACGGATGTAAACAATGAAATATTCAGTTCAGATGTAAGTGCAAAATTTGACTTTAGTTTTATATATATTAAATACATTTTTTAATTTGTAATTTTAGTTAATGTTATTAAATTCATGTTTCTTCATGAAGAAAGAATAATTTATTTCTGAAAAAAATCAAGATATTCCTGATATCATTGATAATCACAATCTTACCAAATATATTTATGTATTAATCAAGCTTTTTTAGTTAAATCTAACTAACCTGAAATAAAGCTTCTTTATTTAATGATCCTGATGTGAATTAGTAATGTACCTTTATGAGGCAAGTTTCATTGAATAATTTAGGAAAAACACATTTAATCTTTAAAATGAATATTTAATTGTACATTATTGATTATTAACTTGACCTTTGCTTTTAGTATTTCATGGCTGCCAACTTCTATGCCTTTTAACAACCAAACAAACCCATTCGAACCAGAAATTTCATTTAACAAGTTAAAAGAGTATGCAATACTACAAATCTTGAAATAAATACAGAACGTATATTATTTAATAAATTTTCTGGTTAGAAACGCATTTTTCTCATTTAAAAAGGCATAGAAGTTGGCAGCTCTGGTATTTTAATCATTTAAAAAATTATTTAAATTTGTATTAATTTAGTTTATTACTTATTTTAATATTTTAGTATATTGTAAGCATTCATTATACTTTTGATTTTATAATGAATTACATTCAAATTATTTTTTTAAAAAATATGAACAAAGCAATGACCAGAAATCCGCACAACCTCTGGTCCCAAACTGTGCGGATTTGGAGGCGTCTACTGTATATTTTAAAAAATCTGAAATAAAATCATATTTAAATAAAACAGAATGTTTTTACATTATTTATTTGCTGTTTGTAATGCATAAATTAAGAAAATTAACCATGAGAAGGATTAAAATGATGATTAATTAGAATTCTCATGGGAATAAATGATTTTCAAATGCAAGCTTCTAAATTTTGTTTAGTTTAATAAATAATCTGTTGTTTTTTCTAGTGTTCAGCCATGGGGGTGATTTTGGGGTTAAAACCCCTCACAGAGCTGAGAATGTTCGCTATAATTGTCACTTATATGAATCAAAACCAAACATAATATTTAAATGTTTTGGCACATTTCGAATCCGCTGCTTTATTGAATCAGATTTCATTTAATTACGTGGTAAAAATTCTAATTAAAATTATGAAAGTGTCTATGACATGGATTAGTTAAGTGAAAATTGGTTATTTGAACTAAATCACTTTTCTGAGACATATTATGCTAAAAAAATGATGATTTCCTGCCATACAGATGCTCCTTGAGTTTAAATATTATACAGTGAATATTCTAATCAGTGATTCCATTAACCAGCAATCATCTTTAACAGAAACTCAACTCCACCCCCTAGAACTGAATTTTGGCTGCGCCACTGGCTTTTTCCCAAATAACAATGTTTAAAAAAGTAGAAAAACTTTTGGGGTTGATAAAAGATATCAAGGCAGACAATTTTTTTGTTCAAGAAAAAATATTCGTGTTCAACTTATTGAGTTACAAGTAAATTTATATCTCATCTTATTTGAGGTGAAACTATATTTTTGTTACTTTAACAATAATGAAGATATCATAACTATATTTTCAACTGACATGATTTGATTTCAGTGAAATATGATATGACGAGAAGAGCTGGAAAATGACATCATTCATAGGAAAAAACTATGAGCTAGACATTACTTTATTAAATTTCAGTTGATGCTATTTGTAATGTGTTACTGATCAAAATTCGGCCATTTTGAATATCATATTTAATATAAACAAAATTAATATAAAACAAATGTTGCTAAAATATCCTCATTATTGATAAAGTTGTGAATAATTATTCAGTTTTGACCTCTTTCGCACTGTGTATATATTTGATTGAATATATTGTAATATGAATGGAATAGATTGAGATTTTCTCATTAAAAACTGTTTGTCTTGACCATATTTTCGCCACTGAAAGTTTCTTGCCAGATTTTAAGATCCTGAATGTTTATAATCTCTGAGAATGATCGTTTATTCCAGATCCAGATATTAATGTAGGATGCTTTTAAAAACTTCTATGCTAAATCGAAAGAAGTAGAAAAGTTATTTTTATTGAATTGCCGTCATTTGATTTTACTGTTTCTTTAGGACAAACAGTAATAAAAGAAACTTTCATTTTGATAAACAAGAGCTTTTTATAAGTAAACTTTATATTGAAAAAAAAAAAATGTACCTTGAGTTATTTAAAAAAAAATAATTATGAGACCGGATTTTTTCTCCCTCATTTTTTTAATATTTCTCTTTTACTTTAAAATGCTTGTTTTAATTTGTAGTGAAGAAAATGAAATTTATAATTTTATTAATTAAAAGAGTCTCATAATTCTTTCTTAAATAACTTAAGGCAGTTTTTTTCAGTATTAAGTTTACTTATAAAAAGTTCTTGTTTATTAAAATATAAATCTCTATTATGAAATATTATGTATGATTGTTTTAAAAAGTAACATTTTAATAGCTTTAAACTTTGAAATATAAAAAGTATTCAGCAGCCAAATATTCAGTATTCAACTAAATACTTACTATTCGGCTGGACGAATATATGGTATTTGGCATAACAGTTACTATTCAGCTAGCCGAATATTCGATTCACCTGTTTTCCAAACATTCAGCCAAAATCACTATTCAGTGTGTCTTAGTCAAAAAACATAGATGTATATTAATATAAAATGTATGTAAACAATAAATATAGACTTGAAAGCCAAAAAAAAAAAAAAAAAAAAAAAAAACGCTTGGAAGTAATTTTAAATAATGGACAAACAAATAAATTTGTAAAACATTAATAAAAAATACAAATAAAATATTGAATTAAAAAGACCTGATGACGTTACAAACACGTTTAACATTTTAATGGCAAGTAAATTTGACATTTATGATAATTCATTATTGGATTTAATGTTGCAGATTAGCGACAGTTTTTGGGTCGAAAGGTTAATCAAGTGCGTGTAGCAATATTTTTAATAACTGTATGAAATCATACAAAATATCAAGTGGGAGAAAAATATGTATTATGAAAATGTAAATGTTTTTTTAATAAGAAGGAAAATATATACAAATAAAAATAAATGTAGAATGAGCTTTTCTTCTTTGAAATTCTTGGATCTTTCACTGTTAAACAATATATCACATATTATGAAAAAGACAACTTTTTTCTCAATTTGTGCTACAAATAATAATTTTTAAAAGCATACATTAAACGCCAGTAAATTTGATAATTCAACATCAATTCTCACAGAGCAGAACCTAGTGAGAGGCAGGATTTAAAAAAAAAAAAAAAAAAGGAAGTTTATGATTTTTTTTCTTTAAAAGAGAATATGAACATGAAATAAACCAAGCTAAGAGTGTTTTCTCAAAAACTAGCACGCAAAAGAATTTAGGTATCAGTATAAAAGACATACTATAAAAACAAAAATTAGCATTTATCCTTATTTTTCTCTTTTAAATGAAGATTCAGAACAATATATTTTTTCTTCATGAAAGGGAGGTGATGGCCTGGCTAAGCCACTATTGGATATCCATAATAATAATGTTAAACATGAATGTAAATAAAAAGAATCTAACAATTATTTTTTTGGATCAGGAAAGTTGAGGACAGGGAAAATAAGTCATTTTAATGCAATTTATTCTTTCCTGATACTGTTATTTTAAATGGTATTTACAATCATTTTCTTATTTAAAAATTCATTAAGAGAAATTTTATGTTTTTTTATTCAATATGATTACAGAAATAAAAAATTGCGTGAATTAAATTTGAAATCCCATGACTCCCCCCCCCCCCTCACTCATGGGTACTCAACAAAATGTTTTTTCTCATCTCTTTTCTCAATGAATGCAATAAAAGTAAATAAACAACAATTGTAAAATGAACAAAATTTCAAAATAATCTCAAAATAGCTTTTATTTAAATTTAATTACAAATAAATCTGACATATTAACAACTTAATAAATCGCACACAAATAAATTCTACAGCGGTAATAAAATAAATCAGCATTAAATTTAATGCTTTAAATAAGATAAGCTAACTGTAGCAAATAAATTACTTTATACATTGTTTGAATCAAACGCTTTCTATGCAATAATTATGAATATTACATCTCTAGAGATCGTATATTCTTTAACAATTCTGTTTCAATACAAATTTCGCCTTTTTTTCGATTTATAAGGCATGTTAAAATTAGATACTATGTTTCAAACATACCTCTATAAAATTATTAATAAATCGCTTTGTTTAACTGTATTTCTGAAAATTTAACATTTATAACGTAAAATTAGATATAAAAATCAGTATGGCACAAAAAAATATGGCGTAAACTTCGTGTTTTTTGATAAAAAATATTTTCTTTAAGCTCTATCTGGCCATAGCACTTAATGGTTGGTTGGTTGGTTGGTGGGCAAGTACTGAGACGTATGCTACTACCCGCACTTAATGGTAAATAATTCACAGTTGCCGTACTCACCTCGCGGTTGAGGTGTTTCAAGTTACTTCAGATGGCTGCCATGATATCCCATGCATTTGAATAGGGATTTCATGTCTATTACTTAAACGTCTTTGAAATAGAGAAGCTGATTAGCTGAAATCTGTTGTGACGTTCTTTGACGTCAGAAATGCTAGTGGTCCATTTAGATAAGATGGACGAGGAAAGAAGAAAATATTTTGCATTTCGATAGACTTTTTTTCGTTTGTTTGTTTAAATTGAGGTCAATGGCAAAAGAGTGATTTTTACAGAAAAAAGATCATTTTTAGCTCACAGGCTATCATAACCTGAGAGCTTATATGGCCGCCCGTTCTGTATGTAAGTTCGTACGTGCGTAACGCGATAACTCATGATAAAAGTATCCTATCCACTTGAAATTTTCTATACAGGTATATCCTGATAAGGCGCTTCCCTGATTAGTTTTTGGAGTTCATTGTATAAGTATAAACAGGGGGAACGGGGGTTCTAATGCCCCCCCCCCCTTAATTGATATAAATGGGTTTTTCATGCAGAATAATCAGATTTCGTTCAAATCTCTGAATAGTTTTGGAAGCTTAATGGTTAAGTATAAAAGAGAGGGGGATTACTCCTCTTAAATTATATAAATGGGTTTTTATTAAGAATTTTCCGATTTTCTCTGAATTTTGGATATAGATTTTTTATATGATAAAGCATGTCCCTGATTAGTTTAGGGGTTCAATTATTAAGTATAAAAGGGGGAAAGGGGGAGCTGTTTCCCCTCCTTTGATTTGTTTTTCGATCGGAAATAACCCTTGAAAATATAAGGTTGTAATGTACAATTAGTATGCGTAGCCTATGAGCTCAATGCCATCAGTTTAACTGGGCAGTATTCTTTTTATTAATAATTTATGAGAAAGCAGGAGAAAGGGGGGGGGTCATCTGCGTTTCGATAGCATTTTGCCACTTTTTAAAGAATCATGAGGGTACATTTATATAAGTATATGACATTATATAATGGTGGAGAAAAGATGGCGAAGTGAAAATTTCAGAAGAGAGGAGATTAATACTAGCATCCGTCATGTCAGGCCGAAGTGTCGAAGCATTGAGTCGCATAAATAGTAATACAAAAAATAAATAAATAAAAGTGTAAAAAATATTTTTTTATTTATTATTTAATAATGTGAAAGAATATCTTCATAAAACAGCTGTTATATTTTAATTTTCAAATATTTATTCAACCATCATTTGCGGTAAGTAATTCTCGAATGCTATTTTTTTAGCAAGTGCCCTTTTAATTTGGTCGAGCCTTTCCTTTGTGAAAGGAACTTCTATAAAAAATATCTTCTAAACGACGAATTCTTCTGAATGCGACATAAGTTGCTCCAAGTGCAACTCTTTGGGACCAAAATGTCTACAGAAACTTTTGGCAAAGTTAAAACCTGGGATTTGTGTACTGTGACAGCATATGCAACTTGTAACAGCAACTGATTTCGGAAACATGAAACGTTTTTCTCTTTCCAAGATTTAGAAATGGTTGCCACAGGTAAAAGTCTTCCAGCTAGAATTGGCCCATAGTAATCGTCAAAAAAACCATTAAAGCTTGAGGCAAGCTTGGAGTCCGAAGTTCTGTTCTGGGCCGTATACGATATCTTTTACCGATCAAGTGCACTATTTACCAATCCACCGTCTGTTCACAGATTGGTTCCTAGCATAGTTCTGCATCCAATTGCTAACAAGGAAGGTCTCCATTGGGGGCATACTCAGATTTTTTTGAAAAAAATACGAATTAAACTACTCATGTAGGTAATAAAGGATCAGTGAAAATTAGCGGCGGAATTACATTATTAGATATGTAAAAAAATAAAATAGTTTGGAATAATTGGCGTGAAAAGCTGAAAGCGACGCGGGATTTGGCAAGCAGTGCATTTCCTCGCCAAAAGCAGACGATTTTAACGAATCTGAAAATTGATTTTAATTGACTTCACTGTTAAAAATCTGCAGCATTTACTCCAACGTCAATCCACTACTTTTATAGAATATCTCTCTTCTGACCAATGAGAATGCTGAATGAGAATTACTGCAACGTCACTCCATTACTTTTATAGAATATCTCTCTTCTGACCAATGAGAATGCTGAATGAGAATTACTGCAACGTCACTCCACCGCTTGTATATAATATCTCTATCCCAACCAATGAGAAAGCTCCATTTCACGGCCAAGTAACCGTTTTCTATACAAGCAAGGGAGTGCGTTGCGGCAAAATGCAACAGATTTTTATCTGTGTATTTTTCAATTTGGAACAACTTTAATCAATTTAAATTGTGTTTTAAATGATAAAATATATTAATTTCATTTTGTTATAAGTACATATAAACGTATATGACAAAATTACACTTAAAGTAAAGTAAAAATGCAAAACTAAAATTATTTAAATTAAACTTATTTAAATAAATTGAACATAGAAAGTTTTTTCTTTAAAAGGTATTCACTGATAAAAATCTGTTGCATTTTGCTGCAACGCATTCCCTTGCTTGTATAGAAAACGGTTACTTGGCCGTGAAATGAAGCTTTCTCAGTGGTTGGGATAGAGATATTATATACAAGCGGTGGAGTGCGTTGCAACAAAATGCAGCAGATTTTTAACAGTGTTCGAAGCGTAAAAGCGTATTTTTCAAAATTTCGTTTTTTCGCCAACCGGAGATAAATTGCCAAATAAACGAAATTTTCATTAATTTTTTACGGACACTGCAATGAAGTTCCGCCGAAATTTTTTTATAAACATATATAACTATATGAGAAAAACATTCTGTAATTTTTTCAGATTTTTCTGAGTATGCCCGTATGGAGACCTTCCTTGTAAGAAAAGTTCTACTTGAAGTCCAGGTGCATGATTTCCAACTTGCTATTTGATTGTTGTGGTCTGTTAATATTCTTGCTACAGGAGATTTTGATTTACGCAACATTTCTTTATCATATTCGTAAGCTTGCTTGTTTGTGGGAAAACACGTATAGCATCTTTAATCTTTTGGGCAGTATAGCTTTTCGTCGTTGCATAAGGGATGAATATTGGTAGCTTGTAACTTACCCCACCGAAAACGAATCAAGAATCTTTCGAAACTGCTGTTGGCGACTGTCGTTTTGTCTCATTGATTTTGTTAAGGTGACACATTTTTCAAAAGTACTAAGTCAAAAGTTTGTCCGCGTAAAGCCAAAATATCTTTTATAGAAGATTTTTTATAGAGAGATGTGTTTTTTACAGGCTGTATCTGCCCAATATCTCTAATGAGATAAACAAATAAACCTCCAAAAGGGGCTCATTGCTAACTGGTTTGTCTCCTCGACATCTTTGCTCAAGCATACAAACAAATAAATATGCATGCATACAAACATATTAATGCACATTAATACATGCATCCATATATACATATTAATAAATACATACGTTTAATGAATAAATGCATAACATGATATTTTTCTCGGTTTCTTAGGTTATTTACTCTTGGCATGCAAGGAATACGGAAATAGCCAATTAACATTCCCCGTATTGTTTTTGATATCATTTTAAAAGTGTATAAAGTTCAAACCAAGTTGCATTCATTCGTAAGCTGTAAAAGGTATATTGTTATGTTGGCCGGATGTGAAAACTTGCCAAATCTTATTTAAATTTATCATTCAATTGTAACCTTTGGCTGAATTAACGCGAAGAAGGGGACTAATTTTATATCCTGATTTGGTTGGTAACAATCTATACTTAAAAATTCTAAATGATATTAAAATTTTCGAAGCTTAAAAAACTCAAGCTTCTATTTTTGTGTATTGTAGATATGATGCTTTCATTATAAAATAAAATGTTCTAGACACATGGCAGTGTGTCAGCCAAGTTCATAAAATAAAAGGCGACACACCGGCCGTGGGTTATATTATCGAACCATTTCGGGCCACTTTCGACCCCTCAATAACTGAAATTGTATTTGACCTATACAATTGCAATTTTTCCTGTCGTGTAAGACCATCATCTAATTTCCGAATCCTATAAAATTTTTAAAAAATCTTTTACCGTTCACGAGAAATTGCCGCCTGAATATCACTGTTTTTACCACTGACTCACTCGTCAAAATGTTTGACTACTTCCAGGTGACTTAGGAAGTTGAAATTTGGTGTAGAAATAGGTTATTGGATCTATAAATAGAAAAAAAAATCAGAAATCACCATTAATTAAACATTAATGGCTGGTTAGAAGATAAATATTGGATTACCATGGGAGTTTATGAGAATTTCACAAAATACCAGAAATAGTGCCAAGTTGGCATCACTTTTGACGAGTATCGGGGCTAATCTCTAAAACTACCAAACCGATTTCAAAAGTAATGGTACCAAAATGATGGTATTATTCGCCCCGGTTCAAGTATAGACTATTTCTTATGTCTGTGCCACTAACCAAAAGAGGGTTCAGAAGTATAAAAAAAATTATAAAAATGTGATTTTTGTTTTACTGAAGGGCCTAGAAGCAGAAAATTTGGCATGTTAATTATTTATAAGATATAAATGTTCACTAATGACATTTGCTAAAAAATACCAAATTTAAAAGGAGCGGAAATCCGCGAAGAGCATTCTGAAAACGTTCTAAATAGCGATTTTAAAACAATCTCAGCAAACAACAAACCGATCTTAAAAGTAATAATATCAAAATGATGATAACAGTCCTTGCTCCAACATAGGCTATATCTTATGTCGATGCCACTAACCCAAAGGGGGTAAAAGAGCAAAAAACGTTCTAAAAATGCGATATTTGTATGTTAAGGAACTGGAATTATAAAGTTTGGCATTTTAGAGTTTATGGGAATTTCGCGAAATATCAGAAACAGTGCCAAGGTGGCGTCACTTTTGGCGAGTATCGGGGCTAATCTCTGAAACTATGAACCGATTACAAAATTAATGGTACCAAAATGTTGATATTCGCCCCGATTCAAACATAGGCTATATTTTATGTGTATACCATTAACTGTGAGAAGGGGAAGAAGCAAAAAATATTCTAAAATGCAACTTTTGTATTACTGAAGGACCTAGAAATATAAAATTTGGCATGTTAATTATTTATAAAATATAAAAGATCTTTAAGGTCATTTGCTAAAAAATACGGAATTCAAAAATGGTGAAAATGCGCGAAAAGCGTTCTAAAAATGTTCTAAATTGGGATTTTTAAGCAATCTCGGCAAACAATAAACCGATCTTAAAAGTAATGATATCAAAATGATGCCGACAGTCCTTGCTCCAATATAGGCTATTCCTGTACGGTCGACCCCCCCCCCCCATTTGTGCCAACTGCAAAGGCAGCCATCATGCCACAGACAGGACTTGCCCTAAATATATACAAGAAACTCGTTTTTTGAAATTTAAGTGTGAACATCACCTGGGATTTAGTGAAGCACGGAAACAATTTCCGACCAATGGCTACACTAAAGCCGAGTCCTATGCCCAGGCCATCGCTACTCCTCCCCCCCCCTCCGGCGGACTATATCACCAGAGCTGACCTTCAGATTATGCTACAAGGTTTTGCCGAGAATATTGCTATGATGCAGTCTGTCCTGGAAGCCCAGGCGTTAAATTATGAATATATGCTGTCTACCGTCACCTCATCCGTGGTTGGGGCCTTGCGGGACGCTCTTGCTCCAGGTCACCCCCCTCCTTCACAGAGCGCCACTGATAAACTGCAAAGGCCGGGTACTCCTGTGATTCGCACTCTTTCACGTAATAGCAATGTCAAAAAATTGTGCACCGGGATGTCCAGTCTAAATAATCTCCAAACACAGAACACGGACTTTTCCTCAGGGGATGAGTGGACTTTAGACGATCCTGCCAATATGAGAGACAAGCCCGATCCCAATGCCTCCATCACTTAGGGTGGTTGAGGTAAGCGTCTTCTTTTGTTTATTCCTTTTTCTTACTGGTTTTTGTTGTCATGTTTATTTGCAGTCTGTTGAGTTATTGTCTTGTCCTATTTAGTTATTTTCGGGTTTTTATTTCGCTAATGAGTTTTTCCCATTTTTGCTTTCCGGGGTTGGGTTTCACGAACTTTTGGTTGTTGGGTTTTCTTTACATAAGCTCTTTCTTTGTGATTTTTCTTTATGTTCAGTTTTGTAGTTCATTGGAACTGCAGAAGTGTCTGGGCCAATGGTCATTGGCTACGCTTTCCCAACTTCGCCCAGGCTCATATTATTTGCCTGCAGGAGACCTTCCTTTCGCCGTCGGATAGTTTTTCACTCCCGGGCATGAATGTGTTTCGTAAGGACCGTCTGGAAGCTCATGGTGGTGGCCTTGTGACGGCTATTCATACCTATTTGGTTGCTCTTTTGGTGCCTTTGCCTCCCTGTCCGCAGCCAGATTTTGAAGTTTTAGCTGCCAAAGTCTGATTTAACCGTTCCTGGATTTCTTTGATAAATGTATACTCCACCTCGGGTATTTTCCCGGGTGAGTGCCTCTCTGGGGTCCTTGATTTGTTGAGTTCCCCAATCCTCCTCTTGGGTGATTTCAACATAAATCTTCTGGGTCATGATCCTCCGTTCCCTCCTAGAGTTCGTCATCTGTTAGATTGGTCTGCCTCTCATGAGATCTGCTTCCTGAACTTGGACTCTCCAACACGCTCTGCTCCAAACGGGTCGGCCTAACTGTTGGACCTTGCCTTGTTGTCCCCTTCACTTCATAGGGACATCCACTTCTACATCCACTCCGATAATTTTGACTCGGACCATCATCCTGTTGTTCTATTCCATAATAGTATGATCGCCCCGAATGATCGCCGGGTCGGGTTTTGGTGAATTGGCCTAAGGCTGGCGCCTGCCTAAATGAGCTGTTAAACGCTGCCAATCCCACCTACTCAGAGTTTGAGCAGTTCTGTCACCAGGCTATCCAGGTATAGGCAAGTGATCCGGCGTTCCCAGGCGGTCCAGTCCCCACCTTGGTGGGATGCTTTCTGCCAATTTCTATTGCGCCAAAAGCGGAGGTCCCTAAAGTGGGCCCGCTCTACTTGCTCCAGGGAACACTGGAAAAACTACAAGATGTTTCCTGCCAAACTTCGGAGACACATGAAACTTGCGTCTCGCCAATACTGGGACAAGATTTGTCGGGATAGCTGCAGAATCTTCAAGATCCTGAAGCGCCTTACTAACAGGGAGTCTACTCATGGGGACAATGTATTGTGCAACCCTCATCCAGTGGTTTCTGCTCATCTTCAGGCCGAGGTTTTCTTGCAGCATTTTCAACAACTAGATGTCTATGAACCCTTGACTTTTGACCTTAGTGATGGGGACGATTCTTTGGATGCCTGTTTTTCTTTGGAGGAGCTTTCAGTTGCACTCAAACACACCAGGCCTACGTCCCCTGGCGCTGACGGTATTTCCGCCCGCCTATTGCAACATCTTCACTCTGACAATCGTCAAAAGCTTCTTTCGATCTTCAACGTCTCGTTTGAAAGTTTGTCGCTTCCGGCCTCCTGGAAATTGGCCACTATCATCCCGATTCGTAAGCCGGGCAAACCGACTATGCAGACAAGTTCTTATAGACCGATAGCCCTGACTTTCGTCTGTGTCAAGGTTATGGAGAGGATGATCCTCCGTCGCCTTCTGATCTGGACCGGTGTGCGGAACATCTTTCCTCCCAGCCAATTTGGTTTCCTCTCTTTTAGGGACTGCACTACGGCTCTCTGCACTCTTGTTGATCACGTACGTCGTGCAAGGGCAAACAACCACTTTGTGGCCGCCGTGTGTCTTGACATCAAGGCTGCCTACAACTCCATTTGGATAGACAATCTTATCTACAAGTTGGCTTTGCTGGGCATTCGTGGACGTATGGGTCGTTGGATTGCAGAATTTTTCACTGAGCGCCGGATTCAGATCAGATGGAGGTCGGCTACTTCTGGGGTTGGCCCATGTCGTCATGGCGTTCCTCAGGGGAGTGTGCTCTCCCCTTTCCTATTTCTAATCTACTTGGCTGATATCGTGGAGATCTTGGAAGATGCGTCTACCTCATAGTGTACGCCGATGACATTATTGTGTACGTCATTGGCCTTAACGAGCGTCGTGCCCGCGAAAAGCTTAACAGTGCTCTGCAGAGGATTTGTACTTGGTGTGCTGCCAACAAGTTAAGGATCTCGCCTGAAAAGTGCTTGGCCATAAATTTCTCTCGCAGCCGTGACCCGGGCAACCCTCCGTTTGTTGCGGGGCAGGAGGTCCCTTGGAGCGCCACTGTGAAGATCCTGAGAATCTGGTTTAATCGCTCCCTTAATTTTCGCTCACACTTTTCGATGATCCGTATCAAAGCTCTTCGGCGCCTCAACTACATTAAGTCTGTGGCAAGTCACTCTAGGGGTGTTGCCAGCACGCACCTGCTGCGTATCATCAATGCTCTGGTCAGAAGCCTTCTCGAATACGGATGTGCGCTCTTCTTCGACTGTAATAAATCTGCAATGATCACCCTGGAGAGAATCCACTATGTTGCTCTTCGCACTGCTATCGGCCTCCCTATGTGCACTCCCATTCCGGTCCTTCAATGTGAAGCTGGTGCGACCTCAATCCGCAGCCGACTTCTGTTCCTGGCGAAGGCATTTCTCCTACGGCAGCTCGCTCTTCCCCCGGGACTTGCTCTCAGTGACTCTCTCAGGTCGACTCATCCTCCCGATGGCTTTGGCTCTAATTGGACTCGCCTCTGTGACTCCTTGTCCGCCTCATATGGCTGCGATCTTTCTAAGATAATTCGGTTCATCTGGCCTCCTCTACCACAGGATTTGTCTCTTCACATAATTACTGAGGGCCTTCCCTTTCAGGACGTCTCGCTCCCAGACCGTGTCCTTGCGAGCGAATGGGCCCGTTGGCGCGAGGCCCACCGCTCCTGTACTGTCCTTTCCTCCGATGCCTCCAAAGACTCTGCGAAGACATCGGTGGCTGCAATTGATGCCGACTCCGACCGTGCCTTTGCTGCCTTGATCCATCACTGTAATCCCATTTTCACCGCCGAGGCGATCGCACTCTGGTTGGCCATTACTCATCTTCCATCTGCTCACAAGACTATTTTTCTTTTAACGGATAGCTTGTCTGTCTTGTGAGCTCTCCAGGCATATTCACTTCGTTCACCTAAGGTCATTCTCCATCTGATCTATAGCATTTCGGTCCTGAGTAATATGGGCTACTCCGTCACTTTGGTCTGGTGTCCCGCTCATAAGGGTATCGTCCCGAACGAGAGGGCTGACGTTCTGGCCAAAAATGGTCCTTTTCTCTGCCAGTCCATCCTTTGGATTTCTCCGGAGGACCTACGCTCTCACATTAAGAGCTGGCTCATTGAAAATGACTTCTCATGGCTCAACAGTGACTACGCACCTACTTACCCTCACCTCACCACTGACCGGTCTATTTCTCTGTGGACCCCCTCCAGGCTAACGGATGTGCTTATTGCCCGATGGAGGGCTAAGATGATCCTCACCCAGCAGCGTCTCTTCCGTATGAACCAAGCTTTCTCCCCGCTGTGTAGGCATTGTTTTGAGTTGGATACCCCGGAGCACGTTCTCCTGCACTGCATGGTTCTCAATGACCCTCGCCGACAGCTGCTTTTTTCGCTCAAGTTGCCTGCCTCCTCGAGTTACAGCGAGATCATGTCTGTAGCTCTCTCATCTCCTCATGGTGTTGCGGCCCTAATCCGATTTTCACGTCTGGTTCTTCCCCATCTTTTTTGACCGCTCTAGTTGACAGTCTGTGTGGGCCTACTGTTATTGATTTTTTCTCTCGTTTGCCTGCGTCGTACATGATTTGACCCTGGCTGTTTATCTTAGTGTTTACCCTGGAGTTTCGAGGCAAAAGCCTCCCTTACGGGTAGTAGCATACGTCTCAGTATTTGCCAACCAACCAACCAAAATATTATCAATATGCGATTTTGTGTTGTATATGCAATTTTCAAAAGATAAATAACTTGTTATACTAAATCATTATTTTTCTTTTTCTGTTTGAAATTCATACACAAATATTATACGCACATATTTTGCCTCAGTAATATTTATTTTTAAAACACTCTTTACCTATTGTAACAATTTTTGAAGTGAAAATTTCTTTAGCGGCGCTGCGCACTTTTTGTATGGGTAAAAACTTCCAAACTCGCGTCAGGGTCACGTGATGCTGATCGAAAAAGCGTAAGATCGAGGGGAAGGGAGAGGAACTAGTATCTCCCACTCTTTCTACCGTGCCTGAGTGTGCTGCTCCGTTTAGGCGGCACAAGGCGCTTGCGCGAATGTCCGTGTGTGTTTTTTTAAGTTATAATTGTATTTAAGTTTAACAACTTATACTGTTAATAGATGGAATAAAATGTTATGAAAGAAAAAGTATGACATTGTGCATTGATTATGCTGCAGTTTCCAACTACTTTTTTTTCATTTTTTTTATTGTATTTAAATAATAACAACATAAATTGATACCAAATGGAATAAAAAGTTAAGAAAGAAAAACATGACATTGCACATCAATTATGCTGCACTTTCCAACCATTTTTTTTCAATTCCTTAAATTTTCAATTGCATTTAAAGTTTAACAACTTACATTGTTATCAAATTGAATAAAAAGTTAAGAAAGAAAAGACATGACATTGCTCATCGATTATACTACACTTTTCAACCAATTTTTAAAATTATAATTGTATTTAAAGTTTAACAACATATACTGTTACCAGAAGGAATAAAAGGTTAAGAAAGAAAAAATATGACATTGTGCATCAATTATGCTGCACTTTCCAACCACTTTTTCAGTTTTTTAAATTTTTGATTGTATTTAAATAGTAACAACATAAATTGATACCAAATGGTATAAAAAGTTAAGAAAGAAAAACATGACATTGCACATCGATTATGCTGCACTTTTAAACCTTTTTTTTTATATATATATTTTCAATTGTTTTTAAAGTTTAACAACTTATATTGTTATCATATGGAATAAAATGATAAGAAAGAAAAGACATGATATTGTACATTGATTATGCAGTACTTTCCAACCAATTTTAAAAATTGTAATTGTATTTAAACCTTAACAACTTATACTGTTACCAGAGGGAATAAAATGTTAAGAAAGAAAAAGTATGACATCGCGCATTGATTACATTGCACTTTCCAACCATTTTTCTCTCTCTTTTTTTTAAATTTTTGATTGTATTTAAATAGTAACAACATAAATTGATACCAAATGAAATAAAAAGTTAAGAAAGAAAAAACATGACATTGCACATCAATTATGCTACATTTCAAAACCATTTTTAAAAATTTTATTTTTTATTGTATTTAAATAATAACAACATAAATTGATACCAAATGGAATAAAAAGTTAAGAAAGAAAAAACATGACATTGCACATCAATTATGCTGCACTTTCCAATCATTTTTTTCAATTCCTTAAATTTTCAATTGTATTTAAAGTTTAACAAATTACATTGTTATCAAATTGAATAAAAAGTTAAGAAAGAAAAGACATGACATTGCTCATCGATTATACTACACTTTTCAACCAATTTTTAAAATTATAATTGTATTTAAAGTTTAACAACATATACTGTTACCAGAAGGAATAAAATGTGAAGAAAAAAAATATGACATTGTGCATCAATTATGCTGCACTTTCCAACCACTTTTTTCAGTTTTTTTAATTTTTGATTGTATTTAAATAGTAACAACATAAATTGATACCAAATGGTATAAAAAGTTAAGAAAGAAAAACATGACATTGCACATCGATTATGCTGCACTTTTAAACCTTTTTATATATATATATATATATATATTTTCAATTGTTTTTAAAGTTTAACAACTTATATTGTTATCAAATGGAATAAGATAGAAAGAATGATAAGAAAGAAAAGACATGATATTGTACATTGATTATGCAGTACTTTCCAACCAATTTTAAAAATTGTAATTGTATTTAAACCTTAACAACATATACTGTTACCAAAGGGAATAAAATGTTAAGAAAGAAAAAGTATGACATCGCGCATTGATTACATTGCACTTTCCAACCATTTTTCTCTCTTTTTTTAAAATTTTTGATTGTATTTAAATAGTAACAACATAAATTGATACCAAATGGAATAAAAAGTTAAGAAAGAAAAAACATGACATTGCACATCAATTATGCTACATTTCAAAACCATTTTTAAAAATTTTAATTGTATTTAAAGTTTAACAAAATATACTGTTACCAGATGGAATAAAAAGTTAAGAAAGAAAAATCGTGATATTGTGCATCGATTATGCTGCACTTTCCAACCATTTTTTAAAAAATTGTATTTAAAGTTTAACAACTTATATTGTTTGATTACTATTCAATTTGTTGCAAGTTTCAGAAGATACGGTCGTCCAGCAGCAGGAGTAGCTATTTATAAAAGGTTGTTTGATGTAATGGGCATATATTTCCACAATTCATATGAATGTGCATGTGAGGTACACCAGTATGTTTAGTAGTAATGTTTTTGATATCAGTGATATATGTGTTTGTTGTTGCCACTCTGAAAATGAAAAACTAATTGTATTGGTTGCCATTTATATTTCACCGGATAAGTCTTTAAGTGCAAATGAGAATTTTTGTATGAAAATTTATTTATTTGTTCTAAAGAGGCTTCTGCATTACTTCAAGATAGAATTGGAAAGAGATTTGATGATTTGCCGATGATTTTGAGTAGGGATTTCAACATCAACTTTGTGGATGATGAAAATCTACAATTAATTGAATTTTTAAATAGAAAATTTGATTTAACAATGACCAACCATCGCAATCTTAGCACAGAGAGATAAAAAGTTACAATTGATGCAGTCATTACAAGACATTTAAATAGAATTGAATCAAAATTGTTTGCTATATATTTTAGTTACCATAAACCTATAATATCAAATCTGGAATATAATGATAATAATGATGATGATGATGATGGAAGAATTGTTGAAATGGGGATGAAAATTCATAAGTTTTATGGGTATTTATTTCAAAGAATACCAACTGACGATATTTCATATTTCATGCATTTGTAAATTTATGTTTTAAGCAATAGATTGCAATTTTTGTATGTAAAATAATATGCATTATTTTTCATGTACAATAGTGCATTAAATGAAAATTGTAATATAATTTTTGTAGCAGTAGTTTATAATAATGAATAAAAAACACTTCATTTAAAAGTATTTTCTGCACAATAAAATATGTCCAGACGACTAAAAAAATACACACATAACTGTTCAAGTTTTCACTTCTGTCGGCACTCTCGGAGTGCCTTTTTTTTTTTTTTTTTTTTTTTTTTTTTTTTTTTTTTTTCTAATATCCATAACGTGCTTGATTTTTCGAAATGAAAAACAAGTTAAAAGAGATTTTGAAGTATTACTGTTATTCTTTATATGAGACTTTCTGGCCTTTTTTTATATACTAGTACTAGCAGGCTATGCCCGCTGCGCTGGTCAATATTTAAAAATCAACCGTGGATGAAACGAACTGGTGAATTTGAATTTGTATTTTAAATAATTTGGACTTCCAGCAGAACCTTGCTCATTGCTGAAAACGATTTAGACACCATTGTGATATTAAATTATCTTAAACGTTGCACAAAACCCAGCTATTTAGAAATAACTACTTTAGTTCATTACTAACAGTATACATTTGGAAGCGAAATGAGACCATTATGGCAACAGGGTTTAATATTTTCCCTTATCTGAAGAAATATTAATTATTACAATCGTTACCATGATACAACTTCTGAAAAATTTCTTCACAACTTTTCATTATGTGAAGCCAGGAACCCAAAGCTATTCCCACCTAAAAAGTTTATATATATATATATTAAATTTTGTCCGCGCGATAAAAGGCACAATTATGCAAGGATCATCTTCAAACTCGTCAAGTACATTGAGATGGTTAATATCACAGTGGGAATTGCAAATGAGCAAAATCGGCCCAAGGGGGTGGTAATTGGGAAGGGTTCAAAAATTTGAATACCATCTTAACATGGTTTCGACAAAACCAGCTCTTACAAAACAATGGCAGGGGAAAAAATAAGCATTTTTCATTACAGCAAATTGCCAACGATAAAAAAAAAAAAAAAAAAAAAAACATTAAAATTTTTATTACAATTACTTTATTATTGCAAAATTTAGTCCTGAAAAATGAAAACAAAATTATTTGCTCTATCGTATTTAAGAATTTTCTTTTTAGTTATTTAAGATAAAATTATGTAAATTTGTATGATTTGGCGAAATTGGTTGACGTGATAATCAAGTAGTAGACAATTTACACTTTTCATATTTCACAAATGATTCCTACACAGACATCATATACGCAATAGGTTTAGCACGATTTTCTTGCAACTACAATGTGGCAAAATCCTCGTTTTAGAATACCAAAGAAATTTACATATATTTTATTATTTTCTATCATTTTAAACAGCAATTAACAATAAATAAAAAAGTAACTGTAGAACAAAACAACAAATATCATTTCAAAAAAGAAAATGGAAGTAAATAAACAACTTATCATCAGATAAACAACTATAGCTGGGTTACCATATGAGGCAAATAATGCCATTTTGGCGCCAGTGAGATACCTCGATGAGTATATGACCATATCTGTGACAAAATTTCCATATTTGGAAAAAACTTTAATCGGTATTTATACTGCATTTTCCCTACTTATGCACTCTCAAAAAAACTTCCGTCTTTTCACAGAAAAAGTACTGGCAGCACTGCTGCCAGAAAATGTCTGTAGATTGACGATTTTCCGTTAATTTTTTTTCTCCGTCAAAAGAGGAAAAATATCAGTCACTTGAAAAAAGTTTGGAAAAAATCAATGCGGAAGAGGTGGGGATCGAACTCACGACCCCAGCATTACAAGGCCAGCGCTTATCCTCGGCGCTACGGTTGCTCATGATTATTTTGCTTTAAAATAGAAGCGTTCATTTCATATGGGTGTAGTTTGGTGTATTTTGTTAAAAAGCTTTTAATTTTGCAATTAATCTCGGAAAGATTTCATCTTTAATGAAACTGTGGCTGGGTTTTTTTTACGTTTAGTATTAATATAGTATAAAAATGTGAATTTTAAATATATTACGTAGATTGTTAGAGAAAAAACATGGATGTTCTATTTTTATTCGATAAGATTTTTTTTAATAATATCTTTTTTTTTTTTTTTTTTTTTTTTTTTTTTTAATTAAAATATTTTTTTAATGTGTTCACTTAAAGTATATTTTATATGCGAATATTTATCATAGGAATAACTTAGCATATTGAACTTTATTCAACTTATCCAACTTTGAATAACAGATTGTGAGAATTTTTGAACGAATAAAGAAAGTAATTGTTATTTATTTTTAAATTCGAAAACATTTTTGTCTTTTAAAACTAAATTAGACATTTTAATCAATAGAATATTTTTGTTTTTCATTTTAAAGATCGAATTTATTATTAACAGACCCAATGTGCATGCGTGCTAGATATAAACGGAATCTTTTCCTCATTTTCTGACGTTCGGAATGAACTCAGAGAACAAATCCGTTTTCTGGGAGAACAGAAGTTATTTGTGAAAAAATAACAATAACTTAGTGTATATTGACGAATTTTTCTGGCAGTGTGTATAGCGAAAAAACTTTGATACATATGTCATGTATGCGCCACATTGGCGCAATTTTTTTAGGCGCCAATTTGGAGAACTTGGTTTTTAATTACCAATTTTATAAATACGAGGTGGAACCCATCGAAATTCGACGAAAGAAAATGTTTAAGAGGGAACTGTTTTATTGATTTATAATAAATCTATATAATTACTTACAGCAAAAAATGCATCTTATTGATCAGTGTACTTCTAAAACAAATATTATAAAAAAATACATTTTATATTGATCAGTCTAACTCTAAAACAAATATTATTTTAAGCCAAGATTAACAAAATACTATAAAACTCAGTTGTCCAAATTTTTAAGATACAACTTTAATCTCATATAAAATCTGCAAAATATAATAAAGATCAGCTATTATGATGAAGGTATTAATTGAGGCTCTTATGTTTGGTATAAATACGAATGAAAAAAAAAAAATATTCCAAATTGACACGATCATAGAATTTCACGCGAAATTAAAACCCGTCATCATTTTCATCTTTTAAACATTAACAAAGCGTTTAAACAAATTTAAACATGTATTTCTCATATCCGTATTCACCATGTTTAAAAAATGATATTTTAATTTGATCATTTTAAAATCACTAACTCAAAACTTGAAGTTATTTAAATGATAAATAAAAACGAAATAAAACCGAAGTCGTGGAATTTTATAACAGACGATATTTTTTGCAAAGTATACGCATTTTTATTTCTATTTTTCTTTTCAATTTTAAGAGAAAATGGAGTGATTCTGTTGCCACAAATCCAAATTAATACTAAAAACTATAAAAAAATTAATATCTCAAAAACAAATTGTGATACAGCTTTCAAACAAATTGTATTTAAAAGTAAATTTTTTTTCTCTATACGACGATGTAAATATCGAAAATATGCTATCTTTAGAAATATAAAATTTGCAGTAGCGAAAAATGCAAAACTAAATTGCATGGGATAGTGTTGCCATTCGCAAAATGACGTATGCGTTACGCACAGATACGTTTGGCCTTTATAATATAGATTTTTTAATTATTTTATATTACTAGGGGGGCCCGCACCCCTGCTCGCTATGCTCGCCAACCCCCCACGTAATCGCTTCGCGGTTCCAAATTATTGGCTACCCCTGCTTGCTGCGCTCGCCAATACCCCCATGGTATGAATAAGCAGTTGCAGACCTTTTAAATGATGTGTCACACGACTGGTGTTGTAAAGAAATTAAAAATGTGCCCCCCTGGGGGGCAGAGTGGGGTGACACATAAGACATCCATAAAATGAATAAACAGTTGCAGACCTTTCAAATGATGTGTCACACAATTTGTGTTGTAAAGAAATTACAAAATGCGCCCCCTCTGAGGGCAGAGGGGGGGGGGGTTACACACAAGATATCCATAATATGAATAAGCAGTTGCAGACCTCTCAAATGATGTGTCACACAATTAGTGTTGTAAAGAAATTAAAAATGTGCCCCCTCGGGGGGGGGCAGAGTGGGGGATGACACACAACACATCCATAATATGAATAAGCAGTTGCAGACCTTTCAAATGATGTGTCACACAACTGGTGTTGTAAAGAAATTAAAAATGTGACCCCCACCCTGGGGAGAGCAGAGTGTGGGTGTGACACACAAGACATCCATAATATGAATAAGCAGTTGCAGACCTTTCAAATCTTGTGTAACACGACTGGTGTTGTAAAGAAATTAAAAATGTGTCCCCCCCTGGGGAACAGAATGGGGGATAACACACAAGACATCCATTATATGAATAAGCAGTTGCAAACCTCTCAAATGATGTATCAAACGACTGGTGTTGTAAAGAAATTAAAAATTTGGCGAAATATTACAGTTATCGCCAAGTTGGCGTCAATTTTGACAACTAATTTTGGTCGCCAAATTTGGCGATATATCGCCAAGTTGGCGACAAACTTGGCGATTGTTGGCGATGGTAACCTTTCCTCTCTTTATGGTAACCCATACGGCGATGCATAGACGGAGTCCTTTCCTGATTGGTCTATTCGACTCATGGAAGGAGTGGACAACCCGGATTCGTTAGTTCCGGAAATCTTCCACATCAGCATCATTCCAGGAGTCATTCCTTTTAAGGCTAGTTTTTTTTTACTATAGAAGAATTTGAAAAAAATATAAATAAAAAAGTTTAATTAATAGCTATAGAACAAAATGATTTATATTATATTAAAAAACAAAATGAAAGTTAATAAATAGTTTATTAATAAATAAACAACCATACTCGGTTTACCATGTGAGGCATAAAATCGCCATTTTGTTGCAATCGTGCGAATGTGGTGCGTATATGACATCTGCGCCAAAACTTTAAAAAGTTGCAATTAAATTATTTTACAGTTTGGATGAGGAAGACATCTATACTAAAATTTAAACATTATACGCATTTTTTTTTTTTTTTTTTTTTTTTTTTTTTGCTATAATTGCTATTTATTCATTTACAATTAAACATAAAAAAAAAATCCTAAAAATGCTCTCACACATTTAAAAGAGAGTGAGAGAATTTAGTAATTGTGAACATTGCTGCGGCTTATGCCTTCTTGGTATAAAATCGCATTGTTTGGTGACTAAAGTAAATTCAAATACCCAAATAAAAAAATAACATACAATTAACAGATAAAACCATTTTTAAAAGTAATTCTGCTATTTTGCCCTATAAGACACATAATGCTAGAATTAGATTTTAAAAATATTTTTTAAAAAATAGAAAAAACGTTATTTACGTTTTATCTAATAAAATATTTAAAATACATTTTTGTTAGCCTGCGCGAAAGAGAATAGCGAAATATTGATTGAAGAAATATTGAAGAAGAAATGGTCAATTAAAAAAAACTTGTAAATTTTATTCAGCGGGAATTTTTTATTTCAAAATGTTGAATTTATCTATAGTAATAACGCATAATTGCATAAATTTACTTTGAATTGCAAAATTTTTCCTTCAGTACTACTTGGTTATACCGTCGACCAATTTCGCCAAATTATACAAATCGCCAAACTATTAGCCAGATTATATAGATTAGCATAAATTTTCATTTAAATAACGAAAAACAAATTAGCAGAGCATATATAAAAGTAGAAATAAAATGTCGAATTAAAAATCACTTGATGACATAATTAATATTTATATTATGCTTAATGTCAAGTGAATGTGACATTTACGATCATCCATTATTGACATTTAATCTTGGAATTTTGCGGTAGATTTTTAATCGATTTTATCTTTCCTTCTTCAGTTTTTAGGTGCGTTCGTAATTATGTAAATACGTAGCACCTATTGTTGTCGCTCAGTCCGTCCGTCTGTCTGTCTGTCCGTCTGTCGGTCTATCTGTCTGTCTGTCTGTCCGTCCGCATATAACAACGCAAAAACTACCCAACCGAATCGTTTGAAATTTAAAATACACAATTATTACATAATTTTGTCGAGTCATTTCAAATTTTATGAAAATCGGATGGATAGATCAATTACAGGGACAATCAAAAGGATTCCGTTACATTACGGTCAATGGGGAAAAAGTTTCAAATGCATTTTAATCGTTTGAAATTTAAAACGTATATTTATTACATAATTTTGTCGAGTCATTTCAAATTTTATGAAAATCGTATGGATAGATCAATTACAGGGACAATCAAAAGAATTCCGTTACATTACGGTCAATGGGGAAAAAAGTTTCAAATGCATTTTAATCGTTTGAAATTTAAAACGTATATTTATTACATAATTTTGTCGAGTCATTTCAAATGTTATGAAAATCGGATGCATTGATCAATTACAGGGACAATCAAAAGTATTCCGTTACATTGCGGTCAATGGGGTTGGTTGGTTGTATGGAATTTAATGGCGCAAAATCCTTTCAAGGACATGCTGCGCCAAGCTAAATCGTACAAGAATGATATCATGCAAGAAGAAAAAAACAAAAGTAAAAGAAAAGGCTATCTGGATGGGGTATCCCATCCAGATGTAGTCAAATTAACGTTGAAGAATCAAAGTACAATAAAAAAGTAGAAATAATCACAGGTAAAAAATAGAACAGAAGTAACTGGATGGATTCTCCACCCAGGTGCCAAGTAAGAAAGGTAAACTCAGGAATCACAAAAAACTAAAGATGTAAATAAAAGCCAGTCCGTTTCAAGAAGTCAAAAAGTGCCCCATGAGGTGTTTCCCCAATAAGGTTTGTCAAGAGTGGTGATGAGGATTTAAAATAAATTCTATACAAATGTCGGAGGCCAGGACAATCAGTTAAAACATGGTGAATAGTCAGGTAATCAAAATGACAGTGAGGACACATGGGGGCATCCTGCCGCACTAAAAGATGTTTGTGCGTGATTCTTGAATGTCCAACTCTTAGACGAGTCAGAATAACATCAGATTTTCTTGGGTAAATAGAAGGCCAAGTCTTAATTATTGGTTTAACATAATGTAGTTTATTGTTGTATTCTAAATCCCAACTTTTTTGCCAGTTATTCTGCATAAAATGATTGATAAGTAGTTTAACATCAGAGAAAGGGAGTGTATGACATAATGGATTAACAGCAAGTTTTGCCGCCTCATCAGCTTTGTCATTACCAGGAATACCCATGTGCCCCGGTACCCAGCAGAATATAATATTATAGCCACGACTAGTCAATTCATTATAAAAATCTAAGATCGATGATACATAAGGATGCTTATTGAAAGATTGAATTGCGTCAATAGAGCTATTTGAGTCTGTATAAATGATAAAGGAAGTGTCATGATGATGAGATATGTGTATCAAGGCTCTCTCTATTGCTATTAATTCAGCAGTGAAAACGGAAATTGAAGAATTGAGTCTATAGCTGAGATGAGTATTACCTGAAAAAATACCACAGCCAACAATATCCCCTCTCTTGGAACCGTCTGTGTAAACATCGATGTAATTCTGATAATTCGCACGGTGTGCTGCAAATAATTGCTGAAAGACAGAAGCGGTTAACTTGTTTTTATCATATCCTTTAAAAGGGTTGAGGGAAATAATGCTAGGAGAATTCCAAGGAGCGAGAACATGTGAGGCACATGAACTCACCTCAATATTATGCAGAGGGCTATTGTGAATAATGTTCCTCATTCTAACACCAAAAGATGGAGTGCAAGATGGTCGATGTTGATATAAAATATCGTTATCAGTATTTAAGATGTAGGTTTGGAGTGGATGACCGTGATGGGAAAGAATACGATAGTATAGGTGCAAAGAGAGTTTTTCTCTGATATTATATAATGATGGTTCATTACATTCAACATACAAGCTTAAAACGGGTGATGTACGAAATGCACCAGAGCACACACGAAGTGCGCTATGATGCACAGTGTCAAGTTTCATAAGAACAGACTTAGATGCAGAGCCATAGACTTGGCAGGCATAGTCAATTTTTGACCGGATAACAGCACGATAAATCTTAAGAAGAGAGTTCCGGTCTGCTCCCCAAGAAGTATTTGATAGTACCTTAAGTACATTAAGCGATTTTTCGCATCTTGTCCTTAATTGTAAAATATGTGGTAAAAAAGTTAGTTTCTTGTCAAAAATCAGCCCTAGATATCGAACACTGTCCACAACAGGAATACGATTTGAACCAATAAAAATTTCAGGATCAGGATGTAGATCCCTACGTCTACAAAAATGCACACAAGAAGTTTTGTCTTGAGAAATTATAAAACCATTTTTATTAGTCCAAATGAGAATACGATTGATAGCTATTTGCAATTGTCTTTCAATAAAACGAATATCCTGTCCGATACACATAATTCTAAAGTCATCAACATATAAATCTCCTTTCACTGAAGGAGGAAGTTGGCTGAGAATGTCATTTATTTTAATAGCAAAGAGGGTGACACTCAGGACACTGCCCTGGGGTACACCCTCTTCTTGTACATAGAAACTAGAAAGAATTCCGCCTATGCGAACTTGGAAAAGTCGCACAGCAAGAAAGTTTTTAATAAAAATTGGGAGGTTCCCGCGAAAGTTCAAGTTAAAAATGTCACGAAGGATCCCATAACGCCATGTTCTGTCATAGGCTTTCGCCATGTCGAAAAATACTGAGACCAAATGGCTGCGTTTAAGAAAAGCTGTCCTAATGTAATGTTCAAGATGTATTAAATTATCGATAGTTGATCTACCACGTCGAAATCCACTTTGAAATGCAGCAAGGCAATTGTTAGTTTCTAAAACATGAACGAGGCGGCAATTAACCATTTTTTCAAGTAATTTGCAAAGGCTGCTAGAAAGTGCGATAGGTCTGTAATTATTAGGGTTCGTAGCATCTTTTCCTGGTTTAGGAAAAGGAATAACAATAGATCTACACCAAGCACGAGGAAAACTGTGTTCCATCCAGATTCGATTGAAAAAGGAAAGGAGGTTTTCAAGAGAGAGAGCAGATAGATGCTTGATCATGATGTAGGTGATACCATCATGACCAGGGGCAGATAATTGACTGTCTTTCAAACACTTTTTTAGCTCAGAGATAATAAAAGGATGATTATATGAAAATGAATTATGGGTATTGAAATTAATCCTGGCTGTTTCAGTTTGTCTTTTGTAACTTAAAAAAGGTTCCGGATATGCATCTGATTTCGATATTGCAGCTAGGGTAGACCCTATTGTCTCGGCAATGTTCTTAAGAGATGTGATAGTATGACCATTATGTTTTAAAATAGAAATATGATTTTCTGAATGAATGCCCATACATTTTTTTACTTTTGCCCAGAGCTCTTTACTTGATGTATTTGAGTTAATGCTAGAGACATAATGAATCCATGAATCACGCTGGCTTTTTCGTCGCACTTTTCTAGCATCAGCCTTTGCTTTTTTAAATGCAATATAGTTATTATTGCTAGGATATCTACGAAATATGCCCCAAGCTTTTTGTTGTTTTCTCTTTGCCATTTGGCAGTCGTTATTCCACCATGGTTTTCTGTGTTTGTGTGTAGTAGAAGTTTTTGGAATGGTAGCATCAGCAGCATTGATAATACAATCAGTTATATTATCAAGTGCTTTGTCAATATCACCCACTATCATGCTGTTTGTTATATTTGCAAGCATAGTAAATGCTGGCCAATTGGCTCTGTCATATATGTATCTTTTGGGATAGTTATTAGAATCTCCATCTGGAGTAGTCAATGAAATAAAAGTAGGAAAGTGGTCACTGCCGTGCAGGTCATTTGAGACCCAGAAGTTCCATAAAGGATAGAGTGAAGGGGAGCAGATTGTTAGATCTATTGCATGAAAAGTTCGGGTTGGCTCGTGAAAATATGTGTAGTCACCATTATTTAACAGGCATAGCCCATTGTCAGAAATTAGTTTCTCTATTGTATCACCACGTGCATTATTGTCGGAGTTACCCCATAATTGGCTATGGGCGTTAAAGTCCCCAATGATAATGAGGGGCGTGGGGAGTTGGGAAAGAAGATCATCAAGGTGTGCTGAGTTAATAGTTTGGTTAGGTGGCAGATATATGGTACAGATTGTAATGAGACGTTTAATGTGTACTCTGATTGCTACAGCTTGTAAATTTGTGTTTAATTGTATATGAGAGTGGGGTAAGCTGCGAGAGATGAAAAGAGCCACCCCACCGGTGGCCCTGTTGCTACTAGTAAAGTCTTTTCTATAAGTAACATAGTTGCGTAATTTCGCTTTGTCATTAGGTTTTAAATGTGTTTCCTGGAGAGCTAGGCATAGAGGTTGATGGTCAGAGAGAATGTTGCGGATTTCGTCATGTTTATTGTGATAACCACGGCAGTTCCAAGAGATAATATTAGTCATGAAAGAGGATGTTAGATAAATGTATCTATGTCATTATGTTCGGAGGTAGTAGACATGCTACTATCTCCATCGTCTAAAGCTTCATCCCGCTCAGGATGAAGGTGTAGAGCATCATCATCCATATGAGTTTCATCTATTTTATTTTTCTGTTTTTGGTTAGTTTCACTTTTAGGTGTTACAGTTTTTTTCTTTTTCGTTTTATTTTCAGGAGCTTCAGATCTATGGTTTGGTTTCAAAGGTGTCGATCTAGTTATATTTTGAGGGAGTGGAATTTGGGGAAGTTTAGAGTGTACTGATTTTGGAGAGACAGTTTGGTCACGCACAGATTCTTCGAATATAATATTTTCATCAGCATCCGAGTCACTGCAGTATAACTCGGCATCCATAACCTCATCCGCGTAACGCTTCAGTTGTTTTGGATCTTTAATGTTTTTGATTACTGAACTGATACCAGATTTATGCTTCCCCTTCCCCACAGTCTTCCACTGTAGAGAAACTGGAGTTGAGGTTTTCTGTTTAGTCGTTTGTAGAGCGGGTTTTTTTTGGTTCTGTTTTCTGGGGATATCAGGTTTCTGTGGTATTATGGTATTCGTGGCAGCTTTTGTTTTATTTTGGGGTTGAGTAGACTTATTGGATAGAGCTGTAATTTTCTGTTGTTTCTTCTCCAAGTCAGTTATTTTTACTGGTTCAAAGGATGTGGTGTTAGTAGATTGCGTTACGGTTGATTCATCTTGCGGATATGTTACATCAGTTTGTGTAGCCGTGTGTCTTACGGCTGTTGTTTGTTTCTTGAGTAAGCTGGAGTAGGTAATTCCAACAGATGGGGTTCTATTTTCAACAAGTTTGCGGGCTTCTGGATAAGATAAGTTTTGAGTAATTTTTATGGTAACTATTTCTTTTTCACGGTTCCAGTTAGGGCACTTGCGGGAATATGCTGTATGATTTCCTTTGCAGTTAGCGCAGCGTTCGGATTTTTCACATAAATTATTGTCATGGCCCACTTCTGCACAACGTGCACAGGTAAGGGATACACGACAATTTGTTTTAGTATGACCAAAACGCTGGCATTTAAAACAGCGGGTAGGGTTTGGTATATAGGGTCTGACTTTACAGTTTAGATATCCTGCTTTAATTCTAGGTGGTAAAGTAGTGCTATTGAAGGTCAGAATAATATGTTTAGTGGGAATTACCTGCTCATTTTTACGGATGGTGATACGGCGTACATCTATGATATTTTGGTCTTTTAAATTTTCTAAAATTTCATCTTTGGTGGAGTATAAAAGATCTGGTTCAGATATTACTCCGCGGCTTGTATTTAAGGTTTTATGTGCTTGTACAGAAACAGAAAATGTGCCTATTGTAATGCAGTTTGAGAGAAATTGTGATTGTTTGGTTGTAGAAACCTCAACCAGCAAATCACCACATTGTAGTTTTTTGAGAGTGTGACCATCTCCTAAAACAGACTGGAAAGTTTTTGCTATGAGAAATGGTGAAGTTTTTTTAAACGAGCAATCAGAGTGGCTATCAGTACGTTTCACAATGAAAAAGCGAGTATTCTTCAAAGACAGTACAGTTTGTTGCTCTCCACTAGGGAGAGAAGTAGAAGGAAAAGAAGTGTTTCCATCCATATTTAAAAGAATAAAATTCAGACCCCGGCCGCACCACCCTCTCCCGAGCCCTACAAGGGGATGCACATTCGTGCACCAGTGCTAACCAGGGCCCATACGGTCACAAGACAACCCTATGTCAGTCTCCACCCTTAACGAGATGACTAGTAGTTGCTCGATCACTTGATCCCTAAAGCCAGTGACAAAAGTCAGCTGACCAGCCGATTGATGCATACGGGACCAAATGCACCTCCCGTCTACCTGAAGCAGAGGCCAAAGCAGTGTGTTGGTTTCCCTCAACTGCCAGGATCCCCCTTTCCAGGGACACGGGTCGCCACGCACGGCCAACACGTGGGTGGTTTACAATTCTCCATGAGTCGATATACAGGATGTATCGGCTCATGCAGAATTGCCCTCACCTCCGAAAAGGAAACCACAATGAGAGTGAAACAAAGAGGAAAGGAAGACCAGAGGAGTAAGGGGAAAAGGAAAGGAGAAAGATCACTCCGGTGCCCCGGGGTTGTGAAGCCCGTGAATACCTAAAGAAGGTATCCCCGTGGGGGCGCGGTCAATGGGGAAAAAAGTTTCAAATGCATTTTAATGGTGTTACACTCATTTGAATATAATAGAATCGTCGTGAATCTATGAAATATGTACTAAAAATACATTTTGTATAATCTGTGATGCAAAGAATATTTATTATTAAATTACAGGGCCACACAAATGTATTCCACTAAATAATGTTATGCGGGGAAACATTGTTTGGGGGGGGGGTGTTTTAATTATATTAAACTACTTCACATTTTATGAATAAGATATACGTTAATGAAGTATAATAAGAATTACTCCCTGCATATTTACAGGAACACAAGGATTTCGACCACTATACTGTATCCAAAGTACGCTCTACCATATCAGCAAGATCTGAATATTTTAAAACTTCGTTATGAACGAACGCACCTCATTTGCTACGCTTTACGTGCAATTTCCAACTTGTTAAATTTTAAAACTGAAATTTTTCCTGTAAGTGAAATTGACGAAATGGCGCAAGAAAAATTAAATTAACAATAAAAACATTTGCAAAAGGAAATAAAAGAGTTATACTCATATCTATATAATTTACGATTGAAATATACTCTAAAAACTAGGACTTCCCTCAGAGGGATTAGTCTGAGCGATACTGCTTAGAACAATATTTTAATAATATGCTTAAAAAAAAAAGGATGCTATCTTTAATTGATTATATATTGCCACAAATTGAAAGGACAAAAAATAGGAAAGGGAATGGTACAATTGCAAAATATTTCATACAAATTCCTATACACGGATTTAAAAAAAAAAAAAAAAAAAAAAAAAAAAAAAATGGAAAATCAAATTATACAAACAGCCATAAAATTCGAAGTACACAATACATTAAAAGTAATACAGATAATAAAGCATTAAAATATCTTGTATCGGAATTTGAACTCATTGAAATGACGTCAAGAACATACACACCAATTTTAGTTAACACCTTAAATTGGTGCAAATCCTGATGGTTGAATAGAATGAGGGAATTTTTTATATTGTGTGTAGTGTGTGTTAAATAGTTAGAACAAAGTAGTTCATATATGTAATAATATAATGTCTGCATCTCTTTTATATGCATGCGATGAGGTTTTCGATAAAAACTTAGGGCATTCTCTCTTTAAAAAATGATACATAAAAATCTCGAAAACGCCAACAAAGAATACAATGTGTCCTTTCGAGTGTGTTCCAGATATGGTCAATCTGATATAAATGGGTCGTGGATGCTAGCCACTACATACGCTGTTTTGTTTTCTTTTCAAACTCATTCTTATAAAATTGAGCTGTATTTCACTTTAGCATGCATAAAATAAAACGAATTGGCAATCATGAATGTAGTAGAGAGTTTACAGTGGTATACGCCGTATACTTTCTGGATTTTTTTAGAACCACTGTAAATCCCCTCTTTCTCAAAAAGCTGCAGTATATACATTCTAGAGTATATTCTCGAATTTGAGAGTATACTCTCTAATTAGAGCGTATATTCTGTTTTATTACGATTATTCCACTGTTGGCAATGTCTATACTATAAGGTACGAACGAAATCTGAATATCTCGTCTGCATAATCTTTGAGCCGTCAAGTGTCATTACAAATGATTTACAAATCTGAACATATTTTTTCAGTATAACATGCTGACTCAAATACGCCCAATGTGAACTCGATTATGCAGTTTTACCCGAAAAAGTTATTACTTAAAAGACCTGCTAGTGAAATTGAGAAAATGACTCTGTGATAAAATTCCTAGATTAGTAAAGCTGAAAAGTTAATGTCCTTCACCCCATACTAATTTGTAATGGAATTCTTTTGTGGTGACGTGTAAACGAAAATGAATACTTTTTGTGTGGCATACTCTACAAAATATATATTCTAGTGCTCTTCAAAAATGCATATTAATTTCATTATGTTTCTACGGGTTAAAAACAGTTAAATATAAAAACGCATGCAGAAATTGAAAACGCATTTCCAGAAATTATTGCTCAAAGACTGAATTGTTACTGATTTCTTTTGTGTGTCCCTGTAATTGGATTAAAAATGCTATGAATGTCCTGTTATAAAGTAATCATAATAAAATTCAGTGGTTTATATAAGTTTTACATATTTGCAATAGCGTAATTTCATTAAAATACTCTGCAAAGGATTTCTTCCAATCGACCATAATCTAGTGAAATTCTTTTGGATGCCCCTGTAGATAAAATATTAATTCCACATATTTCATATACAATGCGAAACATGCCTAAAGGATCCTAAATAAGGTTTACCAATTGCATATAAATCAGTGCATATTTACGAATGTTAGAGACAGACGGATAGACAACACGAATGCATAAACATTTTTCAGTTTTGATGGAAGGTGTAAAAAAAAGGAACCTTAAAAGTTGAAGATCGCAACCACATCAATTCATTTAATGCCAAAAAGAAAAAAAAATTTCGCCAAAAAATTTAGAACAGGATATGGTACACTTTTTTTTTATATAATTGGTGCCAAAATATCGTTATTTACATTGCATGGTAACCCGGCTATTGTTGTTTGTTTATTAATAAATTGTTTATTTATTTTTTTCTATATTCATTTAATCTGGATTTAATCGTGTTTTTTAATTGTTACTTAAATATAATTGTTACTTAAATATTACTTAATTCCTAAAATAATAGGAATTAATTAAAAAATGATATTCGCCAAAATTGCGCCAAACCCGATGCGTATATGATATCTCTGCCCTAATTTCATGGTACTTTTCCAATACCTTCATCTAGGCGTTTTTAAAAATCATGGTCCAGTTTGGGCTTCAGAAATTGAGATTTCAAACCTGATGATCGTTTATGTTTATTTTTACTCATAAATGTTGCACAGATGTAATATTTTTGTGTAAAAATATAAGCTACACGTTAGCGCGATTTTCCCCCGCCTACTTGGTGAAAACGTTGTTTTTAAATATTTCTATAAGTAATTTACGATTTATTGTGATATTTATATTTTTTATTATATTTATTATTATGTTTATTATTTATAACTGTTTATTCATCGCTTCAACTATTGTTTTTTTTTTTTTTTTTTTTTTTTTTACTCGATTATCTCGTCGATCAAAAAAGTATCGCCAAACAATAAGATAAAATACCAATACTGAATAATCGTGAATGTCGCTTTCAATCGCATTAAATACGATACATGTGTTTAAAACATCATCAAATGATTTTTTATCCCACTTTTTATTTGTATTTTTATTAATGTTTCACTAATCTTTTTCTCATTCATTATTTAAAATAAAAAATATGTCAATATGAATAACTTGGCGAAATTGATCAACGAGATAACCAAGTAGTACCAATATTTTATTTAAACACGTATTTTATTTAAACACTGCAGAATTGTTTCCAATTTGCATGTGCGAAATATAAAAGATGCTAACAGTTATAAAGTGCTAACAGTTATAAAGTGCTATTATAAGGAATATCGCAAAATCTCAGTAGCGGATAGAGACAGCTTAATGCAACAATGTTAAAACTTAGACTGCATAACGAAACGGGGAAAAAATCAAAAAGTCCCTACCCGGTTTTGGCAAGTTGTTTTCTTGGTATTGATGTTCGTTTCGGTTACTTTTCCCTGTATTTTACATTGTATTGTGCATTTATTAGCCTCCGATGTTATTTCTTTCAGACAAGCTAAAAAATGTCGTGTCGTCAGCCCTGAACTTTCTACTCAACCGATTTTGATAATTATTTTTTTAAATAAAAGCTATTTATTTGTAGTTGTGCCCATTTTAGCCATTTTTAATTTATTTCCATTTTTATATTTTATTTTTAATTTTAAATGCTTTTTACGATATTTCTTAAATATGGTGGCAACTCAGTTTAGCTTTTCTCTCGATAATAAAAATTTATTTTCCATTATCACTTTCCATGAGTCAGAAGCTTTATTTCATCAGTGAACATGTCCTTGCATTTAAAAGAAAAAATCAATTGTTTTCGTAAAATTTAACCACAATAAAATGATTGCGTATAATTATGCACTAATTGAGGTAAAAAAATTTATTTACTGAGAAATAATAATAATAATGTAAATAAAATAACAGAAAATAATTTTTGATAAAAATTAATGTCTAAAGCAAAATAAGAAAAATTTCAAATGAGGAAAATGATGTCATTCAGCAACCAGATAAATGGTAATTACAATATTATTATGGATGCCTTTTTCATATTACTAATAACAGTAACTTTTAAAAAACATTTGAAGAGAAAATGACGTCACTATTTAAAAGATCGCATTTTTACTCATAACGATATTACATTTCAATATTTCTTTTCATTGTGGACACTGAGATTGAGATTTTACTTTCAGATGACTTCAGTTAGTAAAAATAATGTCACAGTAAAAATGATTTTTTTTTCTAAACGGAGGAGAAATTGAATTCTGCAATGGCGGAATCTACATTCAACTTGTATTTTCTTTTTCTCATAATTTTATTACTCTTAATATTATAACGTGAAATGTTAATACGATAGAGCATTCCTATATGAAAAATACTTTTTTCTTATTTAAAAATTAGCATAATATTTATGTCTTATAAACATTAGAAAAATATTTCAATATTTTATCGCGTATTTTTGAACAAACGCATGCATATTTTAATAGTTTGATTCCGGCGTTAGTAACCTCGGCATTAACCAGTTTTGCCCATGTTAGAAATTTTTTCAATGCGACTTTCGTGCATCCAGAGATGTTTCTTTGGGTTTTAGAGTCGTTAGAGACAGCAGCTTTGATGAGTTTCGTTGTATTACAACTAGCTGCGTGCATCCAGTAATGTTTTTTTTGTTGGGTTTTAAATGGGCGCGCAGAGCTCATAAGAGCGTTGACCGCGGCACTGACGAGTTTCATGTACTTTAGAGACTGCTGCACAGCGAGTGTCATGCATCCAGAGATTTTTTTTTTTGGTTTAAATGGGCGTGCAGCGTTCATACGTACGTTAGTGACTGCGGCATTGACGAGTTTCGTGCACTTGAGAGGTTGCTGCTCAGCGAGTTTCATGCACTTTAGAGATTGCTACACAGCGAGTCTCGTGCACTTTAGAGATTGCTACACAGCGAGTCTCGTGCACTTTAGAGATTGCTACACACCGAGTTTCGTAAATCCAGTGTTTTTTTTTTTTTTTTTTTTTTTTTTTGTTTAAATGGGCGCGCAGCGCTCATACGTACGTTAGTGACTGCGGCATTGACGAGTTTCGTGCACTTTAGAGATTGCTGCACAGCGAGTTTTGTGCACTTTAGAGATTGCTGCACAGCGGGTTTCGTGCACTTTAAAGATTGCTACACAGAGAGTTTCGTACATCCAGTGGTGTTCTTTTGGTTTAAATGGGCGCGCAGCGCTCATACGTATGTTAGTGACCGCGGCATTGACGAGTTTCGTCCATTTTAGAGCCTGCTGCACAGTCAGTTTCTTGTGCCAAATGATTTTTTGTTGTTGTTGATGTTTCGTTTTAATAGGCGCTCAGCGTTTAGGAATCATCATTGCAACTGTTCACGTCGTTAATTGTCTGCCGAAAATTCCGTGTTTTGATTCGTGAGAATTTTTAGGTTTCTGAAAATTCAGTTCGTTCAAGAGTGCTTGTCACTAAAATCGCCAAAATCCAGGGTCTGGTTTGGTTTAGGATTATGTCATTAATATTTGAATAGAATGCGTTATAATTATTAATATTCTAATATTAAAAAGATTATAATATCATCATTGGAACACATCATTGTAACATTCATTGTACATTTCTATAAAATAATAATTAAAATCATCATTAAAAAATAAAATTGAAGAAATAATACTTTTATTATAACCTTTGTCTAAGTTTATGAGTATAATATTACTTTAACATAAATACCAAAAAAAAAAAACTCGCCGAAACCATGTAGGGATCTTTTGATTTTTTTTCCCCATTTCATTACTCAGTCTAAGTTTTAACATTATTGCATTAAGCTGTCTCTATCCGCTACTCAAAATCTCAAGTACTAAGTTACTAAGAATTAAGACTTTTTTCTTTTAAATTAACAACAACAAAATTATTTTCCAGTTTGTTTCTTAAGTTATTGTACTTAAAATTGTTTGCGTATTTTCCTTGCTCCATGTGCTTAAATTTGGAAATCTAACGAAAATATCCAGCAAGTGAAAAGTGAAGCACACCAAATTTCTGCGACATATCCAAATAAATTGTGATTTTTTATCAGTTTTTTAAGCATAAATTTTTAATTCTTGGAACTAATTTTTGAAAGTGGGTGCATTTAGCAGGTTACGTTCATAGGTACCTTCTGGTACAATCAAAATCGTAATCCGACATATTTTTTTTTCAGATTTGCTTGACGAAAGAATTATGCTTGACTTTTAATATCGTTACGTAATATGTGTATTAGGCCTTCGCTTCGCTGAGATAACTATTGACTCCATGTGCTCTGATTTGGTTGTCTACGAAAATATCCAGCCTGTGAAAAATGACGCACACCAAATTTTTGTGACATATGCAAATAAATTGTGCTTTTTTATCGATTTTTTTAATATAACTTTTAAACTATTTGGAACTAATTTTTCGTAGTAGGTGCATTCACCAGAATACCTTCATAGGTACCTACTGGTACAAACAGAATCGAAATCCGACAAGTACTTTTTGAGATTTGCTTGACGAAAGAATTTTTTTGACTTTTAATATCGTTACGTACTCTGAGTATAAGACTTCGCTTCGCTCAGACAATTATCTTCACTTGAAAAAAAAAAAAAAAAAAAAAAAAAAAAAACATTATTGCGACCATTAAGAACCTAAGTCAGGCATCAAGTCAGTAGTGCATTTTTGGCTTAAAAACACATTCTTTGGCGACAAAAGCAAGATGAAAATGGTATAGAAACGAATAGTAAATCACAACTTACTGTCTTTTACAATCAGATCTGCTTTTTTCTGCTGTATGTTATATTATGCAGAAATTCGATAAAAAAGAGAAAGAAAATAATAAAAAGGGAAATAACTATCATTCAAAATTCATTTAATCAATTTCTGAAATTCATGTTTTTATTCTAACTCCATGGATAAGTCGCCAAAAGTTGAACCAATTGTTATATTTCGCGTTAATTTATTTTTAAGCATTACAAATATTTTTTTCATTTTCAAGATAAATGTATTTTTATAATATTACGCCTCATTTAAGCGGTCTTCCTTTATTATTATTAATATTATCAGTAGTTATTTTCTGCTATTATTTGCAAGATATTTGTAATATTTCTAATAGATATAGCCATTTTAATTCTTTTAGCAATTATAATTTTCGCCAAAAACAGCTACTGGCAACCCTTTTGTCAAAAATAACCGAAAAATACGAAATTTACTACGAAAAATCTGAGTTATCCCTGTAAATTTGAATCATAAACCTTCGGAAAAATATTTCCTATCGAATGATACAGTCGGCAAAAAAATCCATCGGGTAGTTTTTGAAAACACTCGTTTGGAAGTTTCAGAACTTCTGCTTTATAATATATATATGATAATATTATTTATTAATTTAATTTCAAAGTAGCTGTTGTTATTTTTAAAAAGATGCAAAAATAAAATAAAATAAATAAAGCAATTTAATTATTTTAAATTCGTTAAATATAAATATATTTTATAATGCATTTTATATGTATGTAAATAAATTATAGTTATTACACTAATTTACTTATTTTTTAAAGTTAGAGTAGTGGTAAAAAGAAAAAAAAAATAATGTCATAGGGGCGGCAAAATAAAGCTCGCTCCAGGCGGCGAAATGCCTAGCGCCGGCCCTGCTTACATAAATAACAGAGATTACAATTGAATGGTATATACTATTTTTTTTTTTTCGATTGCTATATCATATACAGTAATTTTACATCATATTTAAACCTATATATCCTCAAGCAATCCAATACATTAAAGAAACTAATATAGTTTAGAAAAAAAATGCAAAGTAAGTATTAAAAATATCATAATTAGGATCTATAACGATGAAAAAATGTGTTTTAAAATTATGTCTTTGTAGCTTACTAAACAAGGGTAAATTTCAAAAGACTGCTTTCAGAACTGTACAATGACAATATCACTATTCCATTCGGAACAATATTCCAGCTCAGAATCTTCCATGCAGATCCTAAGAAAAAATAAACTGACTATTGTTGGATAGAACATGAAGATCACTTTCTTCGCATCAGATAAAGATCAGCCGTGCCCACTCCTTTTCTCCTACACTAGGGGTGATTCTGGATGAATTTTTTTTTTCGGAAATTCGCATCGCATTTTCGGAAATCGGCGGTGGCGGAGGGGGGGGGGGGGGTCGTGAGTCCCCCCCTCTAGCGATCTTCGGACAAAAACGGCGATTTATTGCGATCTTTTGCCGAAATCGGCGTTTTCCCATGTTTTTTTTAAGTGGAATCATCGTTTTTTCGACGATCTTTAAACAAAATTTGCATTTTTGCGCGATTTTTTCTCGAAAACGGCGTTTTAACGGTCGTGAGTCCCCCCTCCAGCGATCTTCGGATAAAATCGGCGATTTATTGCGATTGTGTGATGCGGCGATGCGTATTAACTTAATTAATAAACTGACATGCTTTAGTAGACTGTCATCCTTTATTTTAAGACATAGCGAAAGCGTTGCTTACTCTTAGCAAATCAAAACAACAACAAACAAAACAGACGAATTGCGTTTCTATGGTTACATAGAATAACGAACTAGTATGATGCCACATTTCAAAGATAAATTACAAATAACTCTAACAGCGATCTTTTGCCAAAATCGGCGTTTTCCCATTTTTTTTTTTTTTTTTTAAACTGAAATCATCGTTTTTTTCGACGATCTTTAGACAAAATCTGCATTTTTACGCGATTTTTTCTCGAAAGCGGCGTTTTATTCCCGCGATCTTTTGACGAAATCGGCTTTTTTCCCGTGGTCTTTTGATGAAATCGGCGTATTTTTTCAAATATTCTTTTGACAAAATATTTTAAAGCGATCTTTTATCGAAAACAGCGTTTTTTCCCGCGATCTTTTAACGAAATCGGCGTTATATTCGCAATCTTTAGACGAAATCGGCGTTTTCCCGTGGTCTTCAGAAGAAATCAGCGTTTTATCTGCGATATTTGGTGAAATTGCCGTTTTTTGCGCACAGGAAATTCGCGTTTTTTATCGATTTTTTTTTGACAAAGTTCGTTTACAAAAACATTGACGAAATCGTCGTTTTTCCACGAAATATTGATGAAATGTATGCTATTTCGGCGATCCTTTCATGAAATTTGCATTTCTACATAATTATTTTTTCCGCGCGCAAAACCGTACAAGTTGGCAACTATGCGGAACTGATAACCCAATCAGGAGCGTAGCTTGAAATTTTTATTGGGGGGGGGGGGGGGAGAACTAAAATTTGGGGCCTTTTAATGTTTTGCCGCCCTTGAATTATTTGCGCACTTTTTAGGAGAGGGGGAGGGGGTAGTTATGCTACTTTTAACCTTTAGTTTTTTATTCATGGCAATGGCATCTGTGATGGAAGTGCTGCAGCCATGGTTGGATTTCCATTGTAAGCGTGCATCCACATGCACTGTAAAAAAATTCAAGAGGTTACTAAAAATTTTTTTAGTAAATTTGTATTACACAGAATTTTTTAGTAACCATTACAAACTTTTTTTTTGCAAGTGAAACAAGCATTTCTTTTGTAAAATGAACAAAAGAATTTTTTGTATAACTAACTTAAAACTTTTTAGTATGATCCACCAACAAAATTTTAGTAATAGCTCCAAAATTATTTTTAGTAACCATCACGTGTGCCCGAAGGGCAGGAGCTTCATTCGAGCTGCATCCACTGGGTATGAAGACAGACTTCTGTCGCGGAAGATTTTCGGCAAAGCTGCAATAGATGGCAACACCAAACACTGCTACCTGCTCCGACAGGATTTTTATAATCCCTTTATTTAACGAGTACTTAAACTGCATACATTCGGTGCGTATTTGGTGGTGTCCAGCATCGAACCCGGAACCTTTCAGCCTGGAGTTCGAAGCTATGACCACCAGGCTATCACGGCAACACCAAGTGAGCTTTAGTAATAGCTATTAAAAATATAAAACTATTACCTCTATTCGTTGCTAGCTTTTTTCTAGTAATTCTTACAGATTTTCTTATAACCGAGTAAGATTACAAAAAAAATTTTAGTAATTGCGAGGATCACTAAAATTTTGTTAGTAGATCGACCCTTTTTTTTTTACAGTGTGTGCTAATAAAGTATCTCTCCCAGTTCTTCTCTCAGCTTTTTTCAAGATCTAACAAGTTGGAAATTGCACGTAAAGCGTAGCAAATGAGGTGCGTTCGTTGACAACGAAGTTTTAAAATATTCAGATCTTATTGATATAGTAGAGCGTACTTTGGATACAGTATAGTGGTCGAAATCTTTGTGTTCCTGTAAATATACAGGGAGTAATTTTTATTATACTTCATTAACGTATATCTTATTCATAAAATGTGAAGTAGTTTAATATAATTAAAACACTCCACAAACAATGTTTCCCCGTATAACATTATTTAGTGGAATACCTTTGTGTGGCCCTGTAATTTAACTTATAATATTCTTTGCATCACAGATTGTACTAAATGTATTTTTAGTACATATTTCATAGATTCATGCCAATTCTGTATATTCAAATGAGTGTAACACTATTAAAATGCATTTGAAACTTTTTTCCCCATTGACCGTAATGTAACGGAATACTTTTGATTGTCCCTGTAATTGATCAATGCATCCGATTTTCATAACATTTGAAATGACTCGACAAAATTATGTAATAAATATACGTTTTAAATTTCAAACGATTAAAATGCATTTGAAACTTTTTTCCCCATTGACCGTAATGTAACGGAATCCTTTTGATTGTCCCTGTAATTGATCTATCCATCCGATTTTCATAAAATTTGAAATGACTCGACAAAATTATGTAATAATTATGTATTTTAAATTTCAAACGATTCGGTTGGGTAGTTTTTGCGTTGTTATATGCGGACGGACAGACAGACGGACAGACAGACAGACAGACGGACAGACAGACAGACGGACGGACTGAGCGACAACAATAGGTGCTACGTATTTACATAATTACGAACGCACCTAAAAAGGCAATGTAGAATTAGCTTGATCCATAGTGTCCCAAGAATAACCCACTAATCGAAATTTCTTGAGCATGTGATCTAGCTCAATGATTTTATCGTGCCCAAAATGATATAATACAATAATTTGTCTCTATCATTTGAGACATTTGCTAGATACAATTAGCTTGATCCGAATATAGCCACTAATCGAATTTTCTCGAATATGCGACAAAACCAAATAGCCTTTTCGAATTAAACTAGTCGTTGGGGACCACCGTAATACTTACCCATCATGGATATGTAAATGAAAATAAAACATGTGAAACTACTTATACAATGCATTGAATTCATAAACAAAACTTAAATAGTGTTAATATACATAAAAATGCTATATTAAAGAACTGCTGATGTACCAATTTCGACAAATCTATATAATAAAGGCCAAACGTATCTGTGCGTAACGCATACGTCATGTTTTGAATGGCAACACTTTTTGATGAAATTTCGGTTTTGCAATTTTCGCTATTGTAAATTTTTAAACTTCTAGACATTGAACGTTTTCAATCTTTATACCATCGTTTAGAGAAAAAAATGCACTTTTAAATGCCGTTTGTTAGAAAACTGTATCTCAATTTGTTTTTGAGATATTAATTTTTTTGTAGTTTTTGGTTCAATTTCTCTAATGGTGGCAACTTGAGTATCGCATCTATGTGGGAAAGAGAGGAAAAATAACCATAGAGTAAAAAAGAAAAAAAAATAGAGATGCAGTTTAGTGGATGGAGGTGACGCCAAAAATGTAATCCTAGAATTCGCTGCATTGCATCAAACACAACGGCGTGCGAAAAAGAAAAACTTTTAGCGATGCAATTTTAATTCATAATACAATGAAATGCTATTTTATAATGCTAAAATATATTCAGATCTTTTTCATCTAGAGAAAAAATGATTTTAAAAAATTCGGTATCTGTTCCATGTGATTGTTTTGTTTGGGTCGAATAAGAGACTTAAATTGGAAGAATAACGCCCATTAAACCGTTTTAATCGCATACTGCACCTCCATCTATCTCTTTTCTCCATGGAAAATAACAGATCACTGAATATTTTAGCTGTCATATTTTCATAGCAACTGAAAAAAATAGTAATTAAAAAACCAGTTATGTCAATATATCGTCGGCTATAAACCCCGGTGAATGTTGTTGGTCTTATTTCGTTTTTATCTATGAATTTAGTGACTTTTAGTTCGTTGTAAACTTACTTTACAAAAGATACATCAATTAATCTTTACAAAAATGTATTTTAAAGAATATCTGGGTGTCATATTTTCTTAGTTGTGTTTAAAAACTGAGAATGCAATTTTATTCTTTGGCGAAATCTTTGGCTAATAACTGCTATCTTGCGTCTAATTCGCAGGACCGTAGTGAACAATAGGGAGGGCTCAAGAGAATATAGGGGGTCTCATAGTTTTTTTTTTCTCTCTCTCTTACGCAGAAAGATAAATAAGTGCATATTCACATTGTAGGTACTCTGTTTCTTATTAAACTGTTAAAATAACTTCATTTTATGCTTAGAAAAGTATATGATGATGAAAGTTTTGAGTGTATAACTGGTGCAAAATAGCCCATCATGTTAGCTTCATATGTACAAATAAGATGAGGGAGTGTTGAAACACTTATTTTAGTTACAATTTAGTAACTCTGCAAAACTGTGATAAGGTTTCAAAACTAAATTAGATTTTTAAACAATATTTCATTTGAATTTTCGGAACAGTAATTCATTGAGTGACCTTGGAATCTTTTCCAGCGGGGGGGGGGGGGGGGGGGGGCTCAAAATATTTTAGGGGGGTTGAACCGCCCATAGCGCCTTAGCTACGGCCCTGCTAATACGGAAATACCGATAATTTTTAAAGCTATGTATGCTTACATAAGTAATATGTTTCATATAAAATTGCTATTTGGAATTAGTTGGCAGTTTAAAAATCCTATTACTCAGAAAAAAATTATTAGACTTTCTAATTTTAAATTTTAAAAATGTTTTTCACCTTTACTTTGTGACCCGGGAACCCCGGGTTCGGTGTACTAGTTATATAAAACGCCAAACTACTGAAATAGTACCGAACTGCGTAAAAGAAACATCCTTATAACTCCAAAAATAATAATTCTATTAACTAACAATTAACTGCGTCGGATTAAGCGTCTCATTTCCAATTAAAATATACTTTTGAATTGAAATTTGAATGAAATACAGGATCATGAAAAATCGAAGAATGTGGAAAACAAGATTACAAATATCTCGACAACTAATAATCCGATCGACTTCGTTTTATATGCAAAATGTGTGTTATTTTATTGCCTTTTACGTCCCTTCCTTACAACAAAAAAATTCGAAAAATTTTATATACCTTTCATCAGAACGAATTTTTCGAGAGTCCGAAAAAAATAGTTCCGGATAATCGAGGTTGCTGATATTAAATAGGGTTCGTCCCATTCTTACATACTAACTACATACAAAATTTCAAGTCTCTATCTCAATTTGTTCGGGAGATAGAGCGTTTACAGACAGACAGACTGACAGACAGACAGACAGACAGACAGAGAGACAGACGGACGGCAAAAATTTTTTTCTAAAAATATGTTTTTTGGAATCTCCACTATCTAAAACGTGTAAATCCGTCAAAAAAAAATTTTCGATTTTCAAAACGATTGCAAGACTTACCCTATACTACGTATGATGGGTAAGTAAAATCGATAGAATACAAAATTTAGTCAATTTGGTATTTGAGTTTTAAATCAAAGAATCCGAATCCTGGATCCTTAAATTCATTTTTTTGACATGATAAAAACAATTGTATTTGGAAGAGAAATAAAAATACAGAATGCAAAGTTAATTACAATAGAGTTGTAGTGTTTCAAAGCCGCAGTCCCCGCCCGAAACTTGCTGGTCAATATAATTGAATTTAGGCTTAAATTTTTTCTGGTGAGATCCTCCGAGATCGGGCCCACTACTATCACTCCTCCCAATGTAATAAAGGAACAGGGTTGGCATTTTTGCCGGCAAAATAGGAAAGTGGAAAAAACTGGAAAAAACCAGGGGAAAAATGGAAAAAAACGGCAAAAATGGAAAAAACCTATTTGTCTTTAATGTGTAATAAAATCTGCATGCTAATAAGAATAATAATGGTATAAACAATTAAATTTAACAGTGTACTATTTAATATTTTAATTTAATTTGCTAATTAATTAATATTAAATAATTTAAATCTTTAAAAAATAGGTGGGATTCACTCTTACTTAAGAATTTAAGAACAAAATAAAAAATTACATACCTAATTTTTTTTTTCTTAAGTCAGGGATATGTTTAAGAAAATTTTAGGTCCTTTAAAGGACCCTTCATAAAATAATTTATTTTAAAATAGGATCCTTTACAAAATTCTTTAACCTCAAACAGGACCTTCATAAAATTATTTGTCCCTGAAATAGACGTTTCACCTTCAAATTGAACTTTTCACAAATTTAATCATTTAAAAATAAAATCTGCCCTGTTAATAAACAATTGAACTCACCCAAAAATATATTACTTAGTTTCTTTATATGTGAAGGTTAGAACCTGAAAACACTAATAATTTAAAATTCACAAAAGTATGTCTAGAATTTTCACAAAGACAAGAAAAAATTCCCAATTTAACAAAAGCACCCTGTAAGTAAAGTATTTTATCAGTCATTAATATGTATATATATTTTTAATTATCAAAAGATTTTATACAATTTTGTTATTTTTGTTTTATGTCATGAGACTTAAGGAATGTAAATATTTAAGTCTTTGGTACTATTTTATAGCTATTTATCTGATGAAACTAGTTTGTTAAAGATAAAATAAGTAAATTAAATTGAAAATTATGTATTGAAAAAACTGTTATGGCTTATTAGGAAACTAGATTTTTTTTTTCTGTCACTTTTACTCTCCAAGAAAAGAACATTTCAGTAAGTAGCCTGTTGTCTCTATCTTTTTGTATTATATTCCCCCTTCCCCCACCATAGCAAATGCTTGTCATGTATGGCTAATTTTTTTTGAAAAATGAAGAGTTAAAACTACATTTTTCAAAACTAAAAAAGATATTTGAACAAGCGATTTTGCCATGTCATCTTGTAGCGTATTTGTTACATCGAAAGTACAGAGATGAACTTCTAAATTATGAACAAAAAGAAAGCTGTAAAGCATGGTTATCTAAAATCAATCCTGATTTTATATCTTATATTATTAATTTTAAGCTCAAAGAAAAACCCTTTCCTAGCTCATATTTTGCAGAAGTGATTAATAGTGTCAGTGCATGTAATTAGTAGAGAAGTATTGAATAAGCTTGTGCAATTTCAAAAAACTTCTGTTCATTAGTAGCACACCTTCAAATATGCCAGCAAGTAGTGCTGCTATTGAAAGATTGTTTTCAAATTTTTCATTTGTGCAAACTAAAATTCAAAATAAGCTATTAACAGATGCTCTTTCAAAACTTGTTTACTCCTATGCCATACTAAAACAGCAAAATTTAGGTTGTGAGGAAGATATTGCTGAAAAATTTGAAATTTAATAGTTTTCTGCTTTAAATATAATTTTATATTAAATTAAATTTAGGTTACTATAACTGTTTCTTCGAATTTCTAATATACATAAACTATAAACATAAGTTCTTTACTCAGTCTCAACAATTCTATTATGTAAATTATTAATTGTATAAACATGAATAAAGAAGTTTCTTTTCATTTATATAAAATTGGAATTTATTTCATTTATAATCTTGTTATAAAAGTTAGTATTCTTTCATAAAGTGCATAATTATTCTTATTTAACTTAAAAGTTAAAATAAATTTAGAATAATATTGATTCTTCAATTAAGTATGCAGTTTATTTTTTCTTTCGTGAAATATTTTTTCTCTTTCTGGAGAAAAAATTAAATGGACAGTCTATTTTTGCCACTTTTTTGGCAAAAACCTATTTTTGCCACTTTTTTGGCAAAAACCTATTTTTGCCGGGACGGTTTTTACCAGGTTTTTTCCGCGGTTTTTTCCACCTTCGGCAAAAACTCGCCAACCCTGTAAAGGAATGTTAAACTTCTCGATGAACATTCGACTCCTTTTCAAGAAAGTAACGGTGGTCTATATACCAAATATACTGAATATTCCAGTTTCTGTAAAATGGAATTACATATTTTCCCTTTTATTATCTTAGTTCTCCAGTAAATACATATAAATAAAAAATAATCTGTATCGTACTGCAATTATAACACAAAACTTTAAAGTAGTTATTTTTTGTAACGTGCATTTTTTAAATCGGTCGCACGATTATTCTAAAACTATTAAATCGACACACTATAATTTTACTAGGATTTCCCTGAGAGGAATTAGTCTGAGCGATATTGCTGAGAACATATATTTAATAATAATTTGCAAAAAGTATAAAAAAAGAAAGAACGAAAAAATACCACATTAAAAAAATGTAACTTTAGAAATTACAACGACTATTTGGAAAATTATATTTTCAAAGGCTATAACTTTAGGCTTATGAATGATTTCTATATTTAAAAAAACCAATAATAACATTTTTAAAATTATCAAAACGTAATTTACGTAATAACAGAGTTATATTAATATGCCTGGACATTTAGATATACGTTAATATTCCTGAGACAATCATAAACAAATATTAAATGAAATTTCAGTTTAACAATTTTCGGTACAGTAAATTTTTAAATTTCTAAACATTGCACACCGTCGTATAAAGAAAAAAAAAAAGTTTTAAATACAACTTGTTTGAAACCTGTACCACAACTTGTTATTGAGTTATTAATTTTTTGTTCGTTTTTAATATTTTATTTTGGTCATCGTGGCAAAAACATTCAGATATACTTCAGATTTCCCAATTCTCTACGAAATATTTTCCAAATAGAAAGTCTATATTCCAAAACGTTAATAAAAAATCATATGTTATTTTGGTACTTCTAGGTTATCCCGTCGACCAAAAAATTATCGCCCAACTATAAGATTAAATGCCAATAATGGATGATCGTGAATGTCACATTCAATGACATTAAATGCAATTCACGTGTTTAAAATGTCATTAAGTGATTTTTATTTCGACTTTTTATTAATATTTTTATTAATATTCTACTAATTATTTGTTTGTTCGTTATTTAAAATAAAAAATATGTCAACATGTATAATTTGGCTATTAGTTTGGCAATTTGTATAATTTGGTGAAATTGGTCGACGAGATAACCTAGAAGTATCGTTATTTTTAATTGATTATATAGGGTCACAAATTTAAATGTCAAAAATGATAAAAGTAAATGGTAGAAATGCAAAATATCATGTAAAAATTCCTATACACGGTTAAAATATGGGAAAGCAAACTATGCAAATCAGCCATGCATGGGTATAAAATTGAAAGTAACTAATGCATTAAAAGTAATGCTAATGATAAAACACTAAAATATCTTGAATCGGAATTTGATCTCTTTGAAATGACGTAAAAAATATAAACAGCACAAAAAGTTGCATAAATCATGATGGTTGAGTAGAATGAGAGAATTTGTTTACATGGTGTGTAGATAGTTAATACAGAATAGTTGATAATATAATATCTACATCTGTTTTCTCTGGATACGATGAGGTTCTCGATGGGAATTTAGGGAATTCTCTATTTAAAATCCCGACATATAAAAATCCCGAAGACGCCAACAAAGAAATGCATTATGTCGTTCGAGTGTGTCCCAGATATGCTCAATCGGATTTAAAGGAATTGTGCTGCTGGTCACTACATACACGTTTTTCTTTCTTTTCAAATTTGTTCTCATGAAGTTAAGCAGTATTTCACTGTAGCATACATTAAATAAAAAGAATATGCAATGCCTATAGTATAAGGTACGAACGAGATCTGAATATCTCGTTTCCATAAGCTTTGAGCTGTAAAAATGTCACCACAAATGACTTATAAATCTGCGCATACTTTTATGCTAGACACGCTCGCTCAAATACGCCAACATGAACTCGAGTTTTACCCCAAAAAGTAATTATTTAAAAAGCTTGCTAGTGGCAATTGAGAAAATTATAAAATCCCCAGATTAGTAAAGTTGAAAAATTAATGTCCCTTCCCCCGTACCTTTTTGTTATTTAATTCTTTTGTGGTGCCCTGCAAATGAATAATAAATATTCTTTGTGCGGCATGCTCTACAAAATATATATTCTAGTGCTCCTCATAAATGAATATCAATTTCAGTAGGTTTTGATGGGCGCGTAACATCATTAAAATGTTCTTGGAAATATTTCATCCCATCGGCCATAATGTAACAGAATATTTTTGACTGTCTCTGTATTCGAACTATTTATCCAATTTTACTAAAATTTAAAATAACTCAACAAAATTAAGAAACAAATATGTATTTAAAATTTAAAACAATTCGGTTCGATAGTTTTCGTGCTGTTCTATGCGGACAGAGATACGGACGGTTCAGACGACGACTATAGGTACTACGCATTTATATAATTACGAATGCACCTAAAAAACAGTTAAATTTCAAAGCACATGCCGAAATTGAAAACACATGACCAGCAATTGTTGCTTAAAGACAGTATTGTAACCGATTTCTTTTGAGTGTCCCTGTAAACGGATTAAAAATTATATGAATGTCTTGTCCAAACGTAATCGTAATAAAATTCATCGATTTATATAAGTTTCAATACTTTGCAATAGTGTAGTTTCATAAAAATACTCTGTTATCGATTTTTCTTATAGACCATAATATAATGGAAAACTTTTGGGTGTCCCTGTAAATAAACTATTAATCTCACATACTTCATATATAATACCAAACATGCCTAGGGGACCCTAAATAAGGTTTACCAATTGCATAAAAAATCAGAGTATATTTACAGATGTTAGAGTGTGGACAGACGGACAGGCAAACCGAATGTATAAACACTTTTCAACTTTGTTGGAAAAAAAAAAAAAAAAACCGATTCATTTAAAAAAAAAAAAAAAAAAAAAAAAAAAAAAATAAATAAATAAATAATATAAAATAAAATAAAAAAATAAAAAATAAAATTTCACCAAAAATGCTAGAACAGGATTAGGAACTCTTCCACATAATTGGCATCGAACTATCGTTATTTTGCATGACATGGTAACCCGGCAATTGTTTTTTTCCTATATTAAATTAATCTTTATTTAATTGTGTTTTTATTTATTGTTACTTCCTTTTTAATATAATAGAAAATAATTAAAAAATGATTTTCGCCAAACTAAATACGGTACTACTTAGTTATCCCATCTACCAATTTCGCCAAATGATACAAATCGCCAAACTAATAGTCAACTTATACATATTGACTAAATTTTTAGTTTAAACAACAGAAGAACAATTAAATTAGTAAAACATTCATAAAAAGTTGAAATAAAAATCACTATGATATTTTAAACACGTGTATCTTGTTTAATTTCATTGCATGAGACATTCAAGGTCATCTATTGTTGGAATTTAATCTTATAATTTGGCGATATTTTTTTTGGTCGACGGCATAACCAAGTAGTACCCCAAATACGTATATTATTTCCGTCCCGTTTTCGTGGTACTTTTCCTTTAATATCTTCACTTCTATACTTATTTTTACACATAAATATCGCGTAGATGTCATATACGTACCAAGTTGGCGTGATTTTTTCTGTCACCAAATTGGTGAAAACTTTGATTTTGAATATTGCTGTAACTGTTAATATTTTCTATGTATTGTTTTATGTATATTTTTATTATGTTTCTTATTTATAACTTTTATTTATTGCTTCAACTATTGTTTCTTTTTTTTTTTGTACTACTTGATTATACTGACGACCAAAAAAGGTATCGCCAAACTATAAGATTAAATGCCAGTAATGGATGATCGGGAATGTCTCATTCAATTGCGTTAAACACGATACATTGCTTAAACCTTTCAGGAGCAAGGCATTTCTGCTTAAAAAATGATCAAAAAATTAATTCCCACCGATATTTACGAACAAATTTAATTGAAAATAATCTAAACCGTTTCGTCACGTATATTATGAGATCAAAATTGTACTAAAAAATTACTGGTACCAGTTGGCAATTTAAGTATTAAAATTAACCGTTTGCAGACTGCAAATGGCACCCCTCAAGAAGTTAAAACGCTTTTAATCCAACTTAAACTCGCATTTTGTGTCCAATTTGCACGCGCGAAATATAAAAGATGCTAATGCTGATTATAAAACGCAATTATAAAAAGTATCGCATCTAAGAATTATGGCCCCTTTATTTTCAATTAACGGGGAAAAAAAAAGATTTTTTTCCATTTGTTTTTTAAGTTTTAATATGTTTTGTTGAAATTAAATGAAAATTGTTTGCATATTTTCTTTGCTCCATGTGCTTCAATTTCGAAATCTAATTAAAACATCCAGCTCATGAAAATGACGCACATTAAATTTTCGTGACGTATGTAGCCAAATTGTGTGTTTTTATCAGTTTTTTAAATATAATTTTAAAACTATTTTGAACTTATTTTTCGTAGTAAGTGCATTCAGTAGGTTACCTTCTGGTACAACCAGAATCAAAATCCGTCAAGTATTTTTCGAGATTTCCTTGACGCAAGAATATTTTTTACTTTTAATATCGTTACGTACTATGTGTATAAGACTTCGCTTCGCTCAGACAATTACTATTTACTCCATGTGTTCTGGTTCGGCTGTCTATGAAAATATCCAGCCAGTAAAAAATGACGCACACCAAGTTTCTGTGACGTATGCAAATAAATTGTGCTTTTTTATCAGTTTTTTAATATAACTTTTAAACTATTTGGAACTAATTTTTCGTAGATAATGCATTCACCAGATTACCTTCATAGGTACCTACTGGTACAAACAGAATCAAAATCCGACAAGTACTTTTTGAGATTTGCTTGACGAAAGAATTTTTTTTGACTTTTAATATTGTTACGTACTCTGAGTATAAGACTTCGCTTCGCTCAGACAATTAACTTTTTTTCTAGTGTATAATTATACAGCACATTAACGGATACTTTTTTTTTCCTGTCACTTTTTAACATTAAAATACATTCGTTCAAAAGTAAATTTAATTTTCTCTTTTGACAATGGCTACTTTAAAAACAAAATTCAATTATTTCCAAATCCCTTTATCCAGTCACTAGAATAAAAACTTATTTAACCCTTTAAACAACATGTTCAATTCCGCAATAGTATGCTGAATACCAGATATCATTAAATTTCGTCAAAAGTAATTTATCACAATAGCAATTCGCGATGCAAAAAACTCAGATACATAGAACACTTCAATCTGGATTTAAAATATCTGTTTGGTTAAATTCGATTGCATCTTACTATGTTTGACTGCTTTTTCGAAAAACATTAGTAATTAAGGGTGTATTCCGATCCAAACTGCTTATTTTCGCATTTAATTTTGAATTCATTTTTGCTCTCAAATGCATCAAACTGTCAGATTCTCTTATTCAGAAACTATACAAGGTGCCGGAAAACTCGATATTTTGATAAAGGCAGAAAATGGTCTAAAAAATGCTGTCAAAGTGGGCGTTGTGAAGTGATTTTTCCAAAGCGGAAGAGCTGGAGACAAAAAAAAAAAAAAAAAAAAAAAAAAAGGAACCATGCTGAAGCAATGATTGTTTATCAATCAAATTCTAATAAGTGGAGTGCAAAATAAGATCACACGGAACCTTGAACATCTCTTCGAAAATGACTCCAGAAAGTTTCATGTTTTTATTTTTAAAAATGAGTCTGAAATTGTATCAAAAGATTTCGAGGTATTGAAGGTGGAAAAGCATGTTTTCGAAAACACCCTTAAACATATATTTCTTTTAATTTTGGGGAAAGCTTCATTCCTGCCCAGTCCTAAGTTAAAACTAGGTCGATTATTAATAATGTAAAAGTTTCAGAAATTATCATTTATCAAAAAATAGCGATCTATTTAAGAAATAAATAATAAAAATCATTAAAACTTATGCTATTCGATTTTTTTCCACTAATATTAGCAATGATAATAAATGAACTCACAATTGCATCAGAAATATAAACATTGTACTTTAAAAACATGCTTAACTAAAGGAAAATATGTACATTTTTTACCTTCGACTGCATCATTGTTTTTCATCCACTTTTTCATAAATTTGCATCATTTCTCTGCTTTATGACTTCTTTTTCTGTTTTGTTCTCTGTAGTAATATCCTGGCTTTTTGTTTTTTTGTTTTATTTCAGTCATCACTAGGGATGCAACGGATATTGATTTTGCCGGATATCGGATATCCGGTATCCGATTTGCCTGCCGGATTCGGATATCCGGTCGGATATCCGGTACTAAATATGTTTTTAGTTATGGTGAATATTTGTTTATTTCTTTATGCAATGCCATCTCAAATAATAAATTGCAAACGTGTTTCACACACTATTACAACTTTTAAACGTATTGGAATATAATTTACAGAAACTATATATCTTTGACTATCAGGGCTTGAAATTCAGGTTTTCCCAGGCAGAGAGAGTTTTCCTCATAACATTTGTAAATGCAGGGGAGTTAAACTATATGAGAAGGAAGAAATTAAAAAAAAACTATTATTTTTTACATGCCATTTAAATATTTAATTTATACCAGCATGACAAAATTCCATTGAAATAATTTAAATCAACAACTCAAGATAATTATCCAAAATGTCTATTTTAATTAAAATAAACGAAAAGAATCAAGCCTTATATATATCATATCTATTTTTCAATTTTCACTCAGTGTTATGGACAATTAATAATTGAGTTGCTAAATGAATATTTTAATTTAGATTTTATTCGATTTTGTGTGGTTTAGAATCTTTTGTAAGTTACACTTTTTTATTTTTATTTTTATTTTAATTTAGTAAAATCTGATAGGCATTCATTTTTAATTTACTTGCAAGAATAACGCATTTAGATGGTTGTATTGTCAATATCCTGCGGTGATTGTATACCACTTAGTGGAATTATCGTCAATACTGTAATTTCTGACATTTTAGCTAATTGAATTATGTTCTTCTATGCAATGGAATTTTAAACCCATATGAAATTCTGAAAAGGACATAATCAGTAGGTTTCCTCTATTCCATGATAAATGGTTTATTAAAAAAGGTCATGTCCCAATTTCTGTGAACTATGCACATAAACTATTTATTGTTTCTAAATGTGTTTCCTTAAAGTTTGCCATTTTTTTTCAATCATTTGGAAAGCAGTTGATGTTATCGGTTGAGAATGGACCTTGTGGTGTCTGCATTTTATTTTGTTTATTATTTGTCCAGGAAATCCATGACGAATGTAGTATGTGACTCTTATTACATGAGTCATGTTTTGATCATCATAAAAATATAATGTTTTTACTGATTTTCATTAACTCAATGGGAAACATTTAAACATCTTGCTTTGGACAATGGATGTCCTCATTTTGTTCATTTATTTATAATTATTTTTTTTACAAAATTCTTTAAATTTAGAAGAATTTTTATTTGAATAGGAAATCAAAATGTCATTTTTAATAAAGAAGAAAATAAAAAGCTACAAAATGGGCTGATGCAAATTATCAGATATGGGAAAAAAAAAAAAAAAAAAAAAAAATTCTAAACAGAAACATCGTATGAAAGATCATCTCTTAAATGAAAAAAGAAGTATGATTATCAAGCCCATTGATTACAAAACGTGCAATGATTTCAAAAAATGAAAAAAATCTAATACTAAACCATTGATTGTAAAAAAAAAAACTTTTTTTCCCAATGTGCAACACAAGATCTAATCTCATTTTGTTTAGTGCTGATTCCAGGCTAATTAGATAGAGCTCAGTCTCCAGTGACCATTACTGCCCTTTTAGAAATTTCTTTTTTCGGCAAAAGAGACAAAATAAATTAGAAAAAGAAATTCACAAAATACGGAAATCGGCCATAGAAAAAATATCGCTGATTTTGTCCACCATGGCAAAAATAAATTTTTAAAAATAGTCAATCGGTCTGAAAAAATTTGAAGTTTGAGGGAACTTGGACAGTGGGAAAATATAGCAAAATTCATCAGTCATTTACAGTAAAATATTGTGAAATTTGTTAGCCCGTCACCAGCAAATATCATGAAAAATCATCAGCAGGTAACAGAGAAAAAACACAAATTTTTCAGCTGGACACAGGAAAATAATTATTAATTTCAGCAGAATGTCACTAAAACAAAAAGGGAAATTTTCCAATCAGTCGCAGAATAAAATAGCTAAATTTGTTATTCAGTTGAGAGAAAAAAATTGTGAAATTTGCCAATCAGTCTCGAGAAAAAAGTTGCAAAAGTTTGTGAGGCGAGCAAGCGAGAAAATTGTGAAAAAAATTACAAAGTTTTTCAATCAAATGTAAAAAACCAATTATGAATTTTGTATAATTGCCGTAAGAGAAAACTGTGAGATTGCCAATTGATAGCGGAAAATATCACAAAAATAGTCAATCAGTCCTGAGATTTGATTGCCATTTAACAAAAACAAAAAAAATTCAAAAAGGAATTTTTTTTTTTTTTTTTTTTTTTTTTGGAAACAGGAATGTCTTGGCCATAAGATATTTTAAGGCATGAATCCAACCATCCCATGCCAAAGTTCAAGCTCTGTATGTGTTTATTAATAATATTGAATAAAAAATGTACTTCAAACATTTAAATATTCTGCTTATTTGTCAATGAAACACTGATAATGGCTAATAATTACAATGAAATGCTGATAATTGCTAATAATTTGTACAATGAAATGCAGATAATTTATAGAACAAATTTTACACATTTATCAATATGTTTATTTTATAATTGTAAAGTAATTTCACAAAGAAATACATAGCTTCCAATTATAATGTAAACATAAAAAAGCTTACGAATATACCAATGGTTGAAGAGTTATTTCCAAACATAGGTTTATTTAATGATTTTTTTCATGTTTTAATTATTTAATACTGTTTTACCTTAAGCTACATTTAATTTTACTTTAAGTTAAATCACTTTCAAATTTATAAGCAAAAAAAAAAAAAAAAAAAAAAAAAACTTTTAATTTTAATTATTTATAATGAAATCATGAAAATAACTAGTTGGATGCACCAATCCCAAAACTCTTCTATTCCATATATCTGAATGTTTCAAAAAATATTTACAAATGCAGTCAAGTCTCTATAAACGAAATCCATCGTTCAGTCAAAAAATTCGTTGAATAGAAAACGGCAAAAAATTTTTTACTTTATAAGAAAGCGTTATGCTTATTCCAAAGGAGTTTTTATGCAGATGCAGTAGAAGATAACACCAGCATAGATGACGTTTAGTAACAATTCTTCATTCAAATGATCTCTCACAACAAAAACTGTTCCAAGTTGCCACAAACAACAAACATAAACTCTAAAATTAATGAGAGTTAGTTTAGGTAGATGAAAACTTGCTGAAAAAAACCTTTTCTGCAATTGCCCCCTCACCCATTCCTTATTGCTGACTTACTATACAAACCAAGAAATAAACACCATTTTCAAGACGACAATGGAATAGTTTTATCTTTTAGGATGCTTTGTGATTATTGCAAATCGTTCCAATAGCAAGCAAATGTTTCGCTCTTTTCCAAGAACGCAAGCTCACCTTGGCTAAAACAAAATCAAGTATAACCATGCAAAATTTTTTTTTTTTTTTTTTTTTTTTTTTTTTTGGGGGGGGGGGGGGGGGGGGGTTGAATGCCTTTTTTGGACATAAGGAATAAGGTTGAGGATGCTATGTAGCTATGACTTATAAACGAGAAATCAATGAAAAAAATTTACTCTACAAATAATTTGAAGCGTTTTCAAAACATATAAAAGAACATTTTTGAAAAAATTCGTTAAATGGAGATATATATTTCCCTATATGTAGATTATTTTTAATGTAATCATGAAAAAAATTGACCATTCCTACAAAAAATTCGTTAAATAGAGAAATTCGCTGGATAGAGTTTCGTTGTAGAGAGAGTCAACCGTATTAATACTACTTCAATATTGTTAGTTCAGTACTATACCAACTTTTATTTTCATCTAGAATTTTTGCTGCAGTCAGTTAATTAGATTAAGAATGAGTTAATGTCGATCATGATATTTATTAAAATCAATATTCTTTTCTGTTCTGCTATACATCAGTTGTTTGCGAATAGCCAGTTTTAGAAAGATACGAAGTTCGCATTGCTGCACGAACCACCAATTCTCTGTAAGGATTATGAAAAATCAAAATAATTTTACAAAAATCATTATTACAGTACCATCTTTAGGCAAACTATTTTCAAATTGAAGGAAGACCAGACAGTTACTCCCAGAAATGTATCCCAAGAAATTTGGTTCAATTCTATGCATAACTTCATACAGTATTTGATGGTAGAACAATGAAAATGGCACAAAAATTGCGATTACAGCACCGTCTTACAGCGAAATGTTTCCATATTGAAGAAAAACCTGCTGATTATAGTCAAAAATATGCACAAAATATTTGGATCATTCTATGCATAACTTCATACACTTTTTTATAGTATGATGGCGACACTGGGACAGACAGATGTTTTGAATAAACATGTTTTTGGGGATATTTGATTCCTAAAACACGCAAATCCGTCAAAAAAAATTGATTACAATAATTTCTTCTTTGAAAGATAGAAGAAATTAAAAAAAGGTTTGTTTAGTTGTGTAACTTAAAAACCAATTAACCCATTGTTTAAATTAAAAGAAAGAAAGAAAATTAGTAAAATCACAGTTTAATAAACAACTTCAAATTTTATGAAGATAGAAAACCAACGTTTAGAAATGCATGTAAGGTAGCAAACAGCTGTTTCGAATCTATTACCATTCGCTCCCGTAATAGGTATATAAGACTGTGCTTCCCTGTCGCTTTGCTCAGCTTAGCTTTTTCTAGCACGCTGAGTCTTATACTGATGAAGAATCTCGATAGTAGATTCGAAACGGCTGTTTTTTTTTCTTTTCATGCATTATTTGTGCATTTCTCGATGTTGGTTTTTTATCTTTATACATTTTTGCACAAAAGCTTTATTTGCTATTTTGATTTCAAATTTTGTTTTACAATCTGAAAGGATACAATTTTCTAAAAGATGTAAAGGTAAATTTTTTAATTTGTTACAGAGTTTAAATATAAATAGTTGGAAAGCTGGCAATTCTTTAAACTTTTGAGAATTACCTTTTATTCATCGATAGGGAACTTATAATAATATGTTATCTTTTGCATTATAAACAAAAGTTTTTCGCATTGTTTGGGATCAAACAATTACTGTTATTAATATATATTTGGTTTGTTGCATTCTGCCGGATATCCGATAGAGAAGTCGGATATCCGGTGACTGTGATTCGGATATCCGATGATATTTCGGATATTGAAAAATCAGCCGGATATGCCGGATATCGGATATTGGCCGGATATCCGTTGCATCCCTAGTCATCACTCATAACTGAATTTCTTCTCTCTGGACGACTACGAAAGACAGCTTTTTATTTTTATTTTAAAAATTGAACGAAAAAAATTGCTAGTTTTGAAAAGTCGCGTTATCAGCTTCAGTACAATCTGACAACATTAGATGGACAACCAAGATGTATGTAGTTGACGCCCGGAAATTATCTAATCTCACACAAGGAAGGACATAAGAGTCGAGTTAAAATAGTTAAGGTCAGATGACCATACCACCAACTTCGGATTGGAAAAAGGGGAGAGCTTTTCTCCGAAAGATCAAATTACATGTTGTGATCTAACAATGCCCATTTCCGGAATGTGTTCTTATTTTCGCACTGAAAATAGCGCCTGGTAGTAATCTTAAAATGTCTCAAATGTAATGGATCTTCTATATATTTTTTGAAACCATAATTTATTTTCTTATAAATTTACAATAATATTAATTTAAAATCATATTATTGTTATTTGATTATTTTTTCTTTTTTTTGTGAGTGTGTAAAAAATAATCTAAGAATGCCACATTAATAATAAAAATTTCAGGTGCCTGACGGCGCCCTTAAACCTTCCATGGCGCCCTTTTTGAAACCCCTTTTTTTAGGTGCCTGACTGCGCCCTTTTTGAAACCCCCTTTTCAGATGCCTGACTGCACCCCTAAACCTTCTGTGGCACCCTACTACTAAAACATATTTTAGAACCATTCAAATGCACTACAGTCGCTCCAAACTTTTTTCCCCTTTCTATCCATTTCAAAGGGTGACCAACAACTACTATAAGGAAATAGTTGTAATTGATTACAAGTCTGTTTTCGAAATTTTTTATCTCGAGTGCATAAATTTTCTTCAGGATAGGAGTGGGGGAATAGAGGTAGTAACAAGTCTAAAATTAAATGCCTTTTTCATGTTTTGTAAGTGAAAAATAACTTACTTTGTAATTTTACATTTAAAATTAAGTTATTTTATAATTACTTGTTACGAGTAACAAAGCCTTTTTTCCGGGCCCTTAAACCTCCTTTGGCGCTCTACTACATGAACTTATTGGGAGAGGAGGCCTCCCCCCCCCCCTAAAGCTACGTCCCTGAACCCAATTTCAGTTTTTTCGGAAGAGAATGCCTTAAAATTTCGGACGAGAATCACCCGTCCTACACTTCAAGGGAAAGATAAGGGGTCATATATGAAAAATCTGTAGTTAACAAAAAAGTAGGATTACCAAAAAATGAAAGTTATTGCTCCACCCCCCGTCGAGAAGTGTGAAAGTCCGCGCCATCTATTGAGAATACGTGTTTTTTTACTTCCCTGAACAATAGCTTTAAACGTTTTAACTTGGATTTTGGCTTAGCAAAATTCTGGTGGCATCAGCATCTACATTAAAGGGGAATTCTCAGAAATATTTTTTTTCCAACTACAGCACTGGATATTTGGTATGGAAAATTAGGCAAAATTGATTTTGAATTTGAAAGTTGCACAATGTGCTTGATGAATATTTGTACAATACTTCATCAGTAAAAAATATTTTCTAAAAATTTGATTTCCTCTTGAATGAAGTCAACTTAATACAACATCACCTTAATGATTTTTTAGAGTTTTAAATAACAATTTTAAAAAGTCTTATAATTTATATAGCTGTTTCTTAAACATCATGATTTATTTTCTCTTCAGAGGATATTTACCTATTCTCTATTTATAAATAAATATAAGTTTTAAAAATCAAGTAATTAACCTTTTAAAATTTTAAAGCTTTATTATCATTAAGATATGTTGGCCAGTCTTTTAAAAAATTTTAAATATTTTAATTTATAAAAAAGTAGTAGACTTAACATTATAGAAATGTCTTGTAGTTCATACACAATACATCAAAGGTACTTTAAGAATAAAAACAGTTAACTATCTGTGAAGAGAATATATCTAATGGTTGATGCCTGACAAATTGGCATATAAATACAATAGACTCCCTCAAATCCGCACAACTTGGGACCAGAGGTTGCACAGATTTCTGGTCATTGTTTTGTTTCCATTTTTTAAACAGTAAATTTGAATGTAATTAATAATGCAATCAAAACTATAATGAATGCTACAATATAATAAAATATTCAAATAAGTAATGAACTGAAATAATAAAAATGTAGATATTTTTAAAAATGATTAAAATAAAAGCAAAGATCAGGTTAATAGTCAATAATGTATGTTTAAATATTCATTATAAAAATGAAATGTATTTTTCCTAAATTTTTCAATGAAATTTGCCTCATAAAGGTACATTACTATTCACATCAAAATCCTAAAATAAGGAAATCTTATTTTAAGTTTAACAAGACTTAATGAACAAAAAAAAGGGTGATAAATACATAAATATATTTGATAAGAAGATTGTGATGACCAGTGATAACAGCAAAATTTTGAATTATTTTTTTCCCGAAATAAATTTATTCGTCCTTCACGAAAAAACATGAATTCAGTAATATTAACAAACATTACAAATTGAAATATATATGGAATTGATATAAAACTAAAAAAGTCAAAGTTTGTTCCCATATCTGAACTGAATGTTTCATTGTTTACATCCATAAACTATGTGCAGATTTTAGGGTTGCGGATGCGAGGGAGTCTACTGTAATCAAAAAATAGTAAAGCAGAAAATAAAACTAAAGATATAAAACATCTACTCTATTATTTGAAATTGTCCCTTTCACTTAATATGATTTACAGTAAAGCATAGGATGATCATTTATAAGACGTTTACATTTGTACGACGTTTTATTGTGGTTCCAATTCATTCCTATTTGTTTTATGTAAAAACTAGTGAACGGATATCCCGTCCGCGATAGGAACCCACTCCATGTCCGTGGTTCCTGAGCACACGCGCTCAGCAGCTGAACACCCCCATTGAGCACAGCGTCCCGCACATGCGCTCTGACAATGATACATGGGGTAAAAGTTGATACTCCGTGCAATGATGTGACCGTGTTTCTCTACGGTGAATCGTTCTCATCAATGAATCACCTGGTACTTACCGGAAGGCTTGCTCGCACCGTGCATGCGTAGAGACTAGTTTTAAGTATGCTGAATCTATTTTGCTATCGTTTTAATATATAAGATGTATCTTTTATATGGCACATAAAATCGTTTATATGTCAATTTTTCCATTTGTACATATTTATTTTTCTTGTGTATTTTAAGAACTGGCGGAATTTGCCAGCTATGAATGATACCAAAGAATGAATTTAAATATACTCCATCCAAATGATCACAACAAGGGCTAATGTGGGAATAGTCGCAAAAATGGGAGAAGTCATTCTTTTTGCAAGGACTGGAGATGGTCAACTTTCTCGACCTGTTTTATTTTTACACAGCAACTGCACATACTTTGCTTATCAGTGCGCTAACACTACAGAACAAGTTTTTTTTTAATTCTTCACTTTTCATACTGTTTCAACAACAGCTTTTTCTGACATGTCTAGCAAACGCAAATCCGTCTTCATAAAAGAAAAAATTAACATTTTGAAAGAATTCAAATGTAAAAGTTGTGATAGTAAAAAATTTCATGAAGGCATTATTGCCTAGCATTCCTTTTTAGGAAAGGTTATAAAAAGCAAAAAAGCATTTTTTTACACTAATAAATATTAAGATAAGATAAATAAATACTTTCTAATGCAAAGCAAATTTCTTGATAAATTATGATCAAAGTTATTCTTATTTTGAAAGTGGTGGGAAAATCAAAATTTAATTTTAACGTAAAAAGTAATTTGGGCATTAAGGGTTTAAGAACTTATCTTTTTGCTACAATACCAGTTGAAATATTTTTCAAACCCTTCACTCAATGCACAAATCATTAATTACAACTCAATGTCAATCAATCACATCAAACAACCATAGGCATTTTTTTTTTGGTACTACTATGTAAAGTAATCAAAAGAAAAAATAAATGTACCAAAAATAAGCCCCCCTTTAGCAGACAGGAAATTCTAATAATTTTAAAGCGCTTATAATTGTTACTTTTGTGAAATAGAGAGATAACATTAGGAGAGTGAAGGGATATATTTGGAATTTATAAATTCCCAGGGATTCATATAATTTGTAAAATATATCAGAGAAGGGGGGGGGGGGCATACATTCTTAGATAGCTTAATTTCAGTACTTTTTGGTGTTACATTTAAATTTCTTACTGTATTCCCCATGCTTTTTTTTAAATTGTTGTTAGCTTTTCTCCATTATTTTTTTGTTTAATTTATAAATATATGTAAATCAACATGCTAAACTTTAAAATTAAATGAAAACTAAGTTAATTCAAGTTTTGCAAGTGAAAATCGATAATACGACATTATCATTCATACAATGTTTTTCAGTAGTTCCTTCAGTGTCGTATAAACAATGCTCCATTGTAGTTTCCTGCACTTTTTACATAAAGTACATCATTGTGCACGCGGCAGCGTGCAACAATAATATGATTGAGCGATAATGCTTAAGCATAGGAAAGCATTAATCCACCTCTCCCCTATATATATAACTTATATACACCAAATAAAAATTGTTAGAGATTAGAAAGGTCACAAAACTATTTGAAACACTGGATGCTAATAATTTTGCTAATAACTGGACGCAAAAACACGGATTTTTCAATTTTTCTTTTTGTAATAACTAACTAAATACTTATCCAATTTTGATGATTTTTTTTTTTTAAATGTTCGTCTGACCAAGAAGCACAACATAGCACAAAAATTATTTTTTTTATGGCATACTGTAGGTGTACTGTAGAGTATTCTGAAAATCGGACAAAAATTTTGTGTCACAGCACTTTTCTTGAAAACTACTAAAGATAAAAACTTAATTTTTTTTAAAAACAAAAGACAAACTTTTTATCCCGGGGTAGTCATCGAGAAAACGTTATTTCGCTGGGTGGTTTCTCTGAAATTGCGTATTTTCCAAACTTGGTCATAAATGGGTATATCTAATGTTCTATTGCAGATAGAATGTTGCGGTAAAGTTTATTTTAAAGATTTTGTGATGCTAATTAATCCTGCAAAAATTCATAGCTTTACGTTAAAGTTTTTTTACAAGATGAAATAAAAGAATAGCAGTCACCAATCTAAGGTACTTCTGATCATCGGAGAGAAAAACCAGTTACACCATTTGATTAAGCATAAAAAAATACAGAATGCTTTTTTCTCTCTTATTTTTAACTTAATTTTTTAACGAATTATGAATTTTTTTGAAATTTTTGACATGCTGATTTTTGTCATTTTTTAATGAATCATTTACTGAATAATTATGCACGGTATCTAGCCCTGGTGGCTGTCAAATTTGACTTTTAATTTTAAATTAGGCAATTTTTTGCACCATGCCAAATTTATATTTTATCCATTTTTTCATTTATTTATATTTTGTTTTTAGCACAATGGCAAAAATGCCTGGCATACCTGTCAAATATTGGGGCCCTGTACATTAACAAAGTGTATTTACTATAAAATACAAAACAAGTTGTGCAGTATCCCTATGGAATATGGAAAAATAGAAGGACTAGTGAAAAATGCTCCAAGGAGCAGTGCAAAAGCAGAATATGATTTTAATTGAGCATTAAAAAGTAATGGACAAGTTTATTTTTTGGAAAAAGTACACAAACATTTAAAAGTAATGAACAAGTTTATTTTATTGAAAAAATGCCCAAGCATTTAAAAGTGATGGACAAGACTTGAAACTGGGTCAAGAACTAGTAAATAATTTCCTCAAGACTTGAAAATGGCTGATCATGCTCTTATGTGACAAGCATATTCAACATCCTTTTTTTATCACTGTCTATCTTAGTATTGACACGTTATCAGAATATAACATTGTGCTCTATAAAAGCTGAACTTTCAGAGCAAGTTTTTGATGAAGTAGCTAAATTTACCACATGCTGCTCCTTAACAATTTACTTGTGAAGTAGTAACTCTTATGGCAATTTTATTATGTTCAAGTACATAAAAAAATGGAAAAGCAGTTGCTGTTTGGTTGTACATGTTACGTGCTTATCAGGTTTTCTAACTTTATTAAAATCAAAATTTGCTTGAAATATACAGTGCTTTTGATAAACTTATCGATTACTTATGAAAATATAAAAATTTTAGCACTATTTTATCTTTTGCTAATAAAAATACGCTTAAAAATTTTTATAAAAAAGATTGGATAAAGAAACTGTTTTTTAGTGATAAGATTGCATGCAAAAAATGGTTGTGATAAGAGTAAATACAGTGCAAAGCAGTAATATCAAGGCTTTGTTAAAGAGGGGCCAGGATGTGTTTAATATAGATACTGTATCTAATACTTGTTGTGAAAACTGAGTTTTTCTAAAGCACAGTGTTAGATTCTGCCAACATGCCTATACTAAGATAGACAGGGATAAAAAAAAAGTACGTTGAATATGCTTGTCATATAAGAGCATGATCAGCCATTTTCAAGTCTTGAGGAAATTATTTACTAGTTCTTGACTCAGTTTCAAGTCTTGTCCATCACTTTTAAATGCTTGGGCATTTTTTCAATAAAATAAACTTGTTCATTATGTTTGTGTACTTTTTCCAAAAAATAAACTTGTCCATTACTTTTTAATGCTCAATTAAAATCATATTCTGCTTTTGCACTGCTCCTTGGAGCATTTTTCACTAGTATGTAATCTTGAATTATATTTCAATATTTATGATAACTGACTATCCTTAAAATCTTTTGTGCTCTTAAAAATTAAAACATTATGAAAATTAAAGAAAGTGTAAAATCAAGTAAAATACTTGCAAATACTCTCAAATGTTGCATTAAATATTGTAAAGTGCTGTTTTGACATTCCCTTTCAAATGCTGCACAAAATTTATCATTTAATTAAAAAAAAAAAAAATTTAATTTCTTTTCCCAATCAAAGAGAGTATTGACCATTGATGGTCAAAATCTATTTTGACCAGGATTGTTAAAACCACTATAACACTGATTATTTCAATTACAGGATTAAGTTAATATATTTATAGGGAGTAAAAAAAATATATGATTATTAAAATTAAAATCAGATTTTTATGATTTTTTTTCAGCATTCAAATACTGAATAGCTACCTAGAGTTTTAGGTTTCAAAAACAATTAAATTGCTAATTGTTAAAATAACCTATGTTTTTACACTTTAAAAGAATTACATTATGGTCTTTTTTTTTCTTTTCTTCTAAAGAAATAAAGTTCTGTTATTTTTGTAAGGTCTTGGGCACATAGATTTGTGAAATTTTGGAAGTTTTTTTTTTACAAGAAATCTCTGCTTACTACAGGTGAATTTAATTATTTTAAAAAAAGATGGAGTGGATTTCTCCAGTTTCAAAAGGGGTTAATTGTAGTGCCTTCAAAATGGCTTAAGAGCTTAGAGAAAACAGTGGGCAATTACAGAATAAATAAAAACTGCAAATAAAATTTTTTATCAGTTAGTAGCACAAATAACAAAACTAACAAATATTATTTGTAGCTATTTATAATTATGCATTTATATACTGTTAATAGTCTAAATCAGTGGAAGGTGTATGGAGATATATGCTGTATACCTTCTGGATTTTTTTTAAAGAACACTGTTTCTCTATTTGTCAAGAAAACTATAGGACATACACTATCAGATCAGGTTTACGCTCTGCCATGAGCATATTTTTTTTTTTTTTTACTACAATACCACTAGTCTAAATCTAAACTTAATGTATGCTATCCTCCCTCCCCCCAAAAAGAAAATATGTTAACACCTTCAAGTACAAATATAGAGTAAATATAAAGAATAATCAGTTATATCTGAAATCCTTCAAAAATTATTAGCATCCAGTGTTTCAAATAGTTTTGTGACCTTTCTAATCTCTAACAATTTTTATTTGGTGTATATAAGTTATATATATAGGGGAGAGGTGGATACCTTTCAACACTTTTTGAAAAAGAATTATTTGTGAAGTAATACTGCTTTAAAAACTAAAGTTCTAGGTGCTATTTACTAACTTCATATTTGAGGTATCCTCTCAATTTTTTCCATGATTTCTAGCCAAACACAAAATACCAAATTTTACATTTTTAGTGAAGCATGCACTTTCTTGAAATGTGCCCCTCCTGGGGGCAGTTTTCAAAGGGAGGTAAAATACACTTCAACAATTGAAGAAATCTTACAAATATCAAATATTTTAACAAAATAAACTTTATTATTCAAAAAGTAATATAGTGAATTGTTTTAGGTTTTATATGTACATCATTTTGATTTTAATTAAATTGAAATGCATGGAAAATGTCATTGCAAATGCAACTTGAGCTGCTCCTTTACTTAAATTTGTATGAGAAGTTTTCAGGGTTGTTAAATACCCGGGTTTTTTCAGAAAAAACCCAACCCACTGGGTTTTTTCAGGGTTTTTGGGGTTTTATCAGGGTTTTTAGGGGTTTTATCAGGGCTTTTTGGGTTTTTTCAGGGTTTTTTTAGGGTTATGGGAGGTGGTTCAGAATGCTTGAAAAAAAAAATGTACTTATTACTAAATTTAAAGTAGCTAATTGATTACAAATATATATAAATCAATGACAGTAATCAAAATTATGCTTTGCTTTTAGATAAATTGATTATCAGTAATAATTTATAATTTTTTTTTTATTACTAAATAATAGAATAAACCAAGTAATTCTACATGTCTACATAATTCAATTAGGATTCTAAGCATATATGGTATTTTGTTATGAGTTTCTATTGTATAACATAGAACACATTACATATCAAAGTATTTTTTCATGGGAAAAAAATTGTTTGTGTTTCTTACACATGCTACAGAGATTAACTAACAATTATTTCTTTTAAAAATTTTGATGGTATAATTAGGACATTTCTTTTCTTTGGGGTGGGAGGTGATGGTTATAAATTTTATGAGTTGTGTACTGATATTAAGAAATATATTACAATCCATTATATATGTAATATAAATACATTATATATGTAATTTAAAGTTGAAATTTTGAAAAAACCCACACGGGTTTTTTGGGCTGGGCAAAATCATAACAACCCTGGAAGTTTTATTTAAATATAATTTCGTTCCATGCTACAGATTGAGGTGCAACATAGACAATCACCTCATCGAGTTCACGGCTGAAATTCCAGAATTAGTTAAAACCAGATTGACATACTAAAATGCAATTGGTCTATCAAGCGAAAAGAATTATAAACTTCTTTCTTTGAATAAATTCACACACACATATATATATAATTTTTGAAGAATTTAAAATATCTCAAAACAGTATTTTAAATGCAAAACCCCTGATTAATAAGCTTACAATAGACATTTATTGAGATAGGCCTATCATGCTTGTGCTTCATGTAGCCATAAACTGTAAAATCATCCTGAAACTTTTAAACCTGAACTAGTTGTTGGTGTTGATCTAAAAGGTTGTAAGCCAGTTTTCATAATTGCTTAATTAAAAAATGATAAGCACATTTCATCACTGTTGAAATGTACCCCCTCAGCTCTGCTGAAATTTGTCCCTCGTGCAGACATTTTGGTTAAAGTACTATTAAAGATCTTAGATAAAGATTTGTGACTTATTGATAGTGTATTTAGAAACAGAATTAAATAAGCTAGTAGGTGAATAAATATCACTCACTTAATTAAAAGATTGGTTGATAAACTGTTTCAAAATCAAAATTGGTTTTTTACTTTTGAGGTGTTAAAACTTTTTTCACAGAACTACACCACAGTTGTAAAAAGAAATCACTGAAAATTAAATGTCAATAGTTATGCATACTAAAAGCTTATTGGCCAATCATTGTGCAGTATTAAAAGCCAGAAATTCCAGCTGTTAAAGTGTACCCCCTTTTCCCCTATATATATATATTAAAAAAAAAAAAAAATTATTCAACTTTTATTGAAGGTGCTCTCGCTAAGCTTAATATTTTTTTTTATCAATGGTTCGTTTATACATTCCTTTACAATAGTAATTCAGCCAATATCATTCTTCTTTAATTCCAGTATTTTCTATAAATCATTGCAAAATTAGAATGAGGAAATAAGATTCTGGTTATTGTATTCTTTAACTTGCAGGAATTTATTATACTTGCTACAATTCAGGGTTAGACGGTATTTACCACAGTTTTTAGCCACCTATGAAAAAACTTATTAGTTTGATTGTTTTTGTCATTTTTATGATAATTTATCAACTAAATATTCATTTTCCAAGGGGTAAAACTTTTCTGGGTATTAAATATTATAATTCCATAAAACAATATTCACTAATTTAGTTTCCAATAAGGTATAAATTTTTGAGTGTGCATGTATATTCTGAGGGAGTAAATGAATATTATATGAAAATAGTGGGTTTTAAATGAACAAAAAAAAGCCCAGAAAATTTTCATTTGTGTTTTCCTCTAACAAGAATTAAAAATTTTAAAGATATCATTGTACATTTATCATTACTAAGCCTAAAAATTATCATAACTATTATGAGAATGCACATTACAATATTTATCTTAATGGAGATTATTTACTAATTTATTTAAACTAAATGAAATATATATATAAGTACACATTATCCACACCTAAAAATCCAATTCATTTTGATAAAAGCCATATGTTACAAATTTTAACTATCCCATGATGCACAAATATTAGTATATTTTACCAATCTATGTCATTGGAGCTTCTTAGCATTCTGTAACAAAATACAAACTTGGAAAATAATTTCTGATTAAAGTGTATCAGCAGCTTTAGAGCTTAGAGCACTGACTAATTCTTTCTTTCTCTTTTTGTTTTATATCTATCTCTTTCTCTATCTATACATATACATTAATTACATGAAAATAGAATTTTTATCAATAGTATTAAAATATAGTTTAAGGACTAAGGGTTTATTATATATTATTAGGTTTTGACCATGTTCTTGTAAAAATTATTTATCTAGTAAAAAGCCAACCCTGCTACGTTTATTTTGCATACAAGAATGAATAATTTGATTAGCAAAAAGCAAATCATGACATTGAAGTTACACAAGATTTAAATATAATTTTAAAATAAAATCCTTTTTATGTTATGTTAAATAAAAACTAAGTTTTTTATTTTTATAAACGTAATTTTTTTTACAATATTCATGAATTAAGCTTAGAAAGAATTATTTAAAGCTTTTTTTGTATATTCATAAATCAAAATACCTATAGAAACTTACTAAGCTACATTAATCTTAGATTTTAACTTGCAACAGGAAAAGTGAGGTCTTAAAGAATACACAATACTGACTTTTGTTTTGTCCCACTTTTTCACCTCCTCTGTTACGGGTTACAACTTTTTTTTAATTCATTTTAAACCTTTAAAAAATTTATAATTTTAATCAATGATTTAAGAAAAAAATTGGTTGGTTTAAATCAAGATTTAATTGCCTATTAAAATTGATGACACTCTACCATATTTAAAAAAGTTTTTAAATACATTTTCCAAAATGGGATGTGTTTTGAAAAAAATGTATGAAACTAGGAGATCTGTTTATTGGAATTTCTAAGCTTTTAGTATTTACAGTAATCTCTTTCAGCATTTTACTCTATATTTTTTAGACTAATTAATAAAACTTTCAGGGTTTCAACTCTTCTTTTTTATAAAATTATTAAGTTTCTTATTTTTAACAAAAATCTAATTATAATTTTGTGAATTTTAAATTATGGATGTATTCAGAT
>OZ025291.1:39136576-39234576 GCA_964019185.1 Maratus speculifer | reverse complement strand
TCTATCCCTCATATATTAAACAATTAAGTTATGTTCTCTGGTAAGTTCAACTATTTATTTACAGGCCAGATTTTACTTTTAAATGATTAAATATGTGAAAAGTTTAATTTGAAAGTGAAAAAATTCTGTGATGGTTCTATTAATGAGGCAAATAAATTTTTGAAAGGTCCTTTATAGGATCTAAAATTTCTCTAACATATACCTGACTTTAAATGAAATGTAATGCAACTTAAGACACTTCAGAGCAGGGTTGGCATGGTTTAAGCCAATTGTTTTTAACCATGGTTTAAACCAAATGGTTTTTTCTTTAAAAAAAAAAAAAAAAAAAAAAAAAATTGTTTTTTTTAGAAGAAATCTAATGACATTTTCTTTTTTTCTTTATAATTTACATGTTTCAGATTATTTGACATAAATAATTTCTACTTTTAATACTTCATTTCAGTAATAAGCATTACCTATAGTGGGTTCAGGTCTTTTTTTTTTTTTCTTTTTTTTATGCATAGGATTAAACTAATTGTTTTTTTCTAAAAAAAAAAAAAAAAAAAAAAAAAAAAAAGAGCAAGTCGTTTTTTTTAGAAGAAATCTAATGACATTTTTTTTATAATTTATGAGTTTCAAATTATTAGATATGGCCGAATCCATGTCGATTCAGGCAGGGGGGTTACCTTCATAGTCTCAGAAGTTCTTTGATTGAACATATGTTAAAATTCAGGAAAAAATAAAATTCCCGTAATTTTTGGTTTTCCCCAAAAAAATTTCTGGGCCGAGATACAGGGTGCCAAAGATGACATCCCCAGCACCTTTTCCCGTTTGCGATTTTCGAAAAAAAGTTTAAAGTGCTTTATCTCTGAAACGATGCAAGATATTTTGTTGCAGTTTATTTTATTTTAAAGATAATATTTTTCTGCTTAAAAAGATATACTCCATTTTGAAATATGTATTTAAATATTTTTACAGCAGCCTTCTAAAAAATATTTTTTTTAATCAAAAATAATTTTTTTCTCAAAAATGCCAATCTTAAAAATTTTGATTTTTTTACTGTTAGTCAGTACCATTGAGTACTACCTTCACTGTAAAGGAGAACTTCCACTTTTGAGTTTAACAAGTTTTAGAATCATTTCAAGAATTTAGAGAATTTTACAGGAACTGCACGTCAAAAGTTCCAATAAAAGTCTCTCGATTTTTGTTTATTTGTGTCATATGTGGCCTATTACATATCCTAAACAAGTTAGAAATCACATGTCAAGCATGGTAAATGAGGTGCATTCATACTATGACTAATTTTATAGATATTTAGATCTTGGTGCAATAAGTATTATACTCTTATGAAAACTGGCATGAATACAAAATTTATTATGTTTCTATATATTAAATTCAGTAATACGGAAGTAATATGAATCCATCTTAAAAAGAACATAATCACCAGGGCAACCTAGAATCATTACCTATCATGGGATATCTTTGAGTTAATTATGTGTGATAGGATTTAATAGGATGAATAAAACATTTATGATCTTTATTTCAAAGTTTTAATTTGACTTTCATAACATTTGACAACCTTTTTCACAACATTTGTTGCTTTTTTTTTTTTTTGAGAAGGTAACATTTTTTTGTGATATGATATATTCAATTTTGAAAAAATGTATTCATATTTTCTGATGCAGCCTTTTGATTTTTTTTAATTAAAAGAAATCAAAAATGCTAATCCTAAATTCCTAAATTTACTTATTTATTTTATTTATTTATTTTTTTATTTTTTATTTGACAAGTTATCGAAACACATGTAAAGTTTTGCCATATATTTTACCAGTTCCTGTACGACAATCACATACTGGTCTCAGGAAATCAAAATCTTAGTCTTGTTTGGCATAGAATTTTATTTCTTAATAAGTATAAGAAACTGACAGCTTTAAAAATACCTTACAAAAGAAAAAAAAACATACACTAAAGTTTACAAAATATATGTATAAGTTTCACAACATATTACTTTCAGTGTACTCTGCTTAGAACTGAAATTAGAAATTTATACACTTTATAATTTGTTGAACAGTATCTGTATCTTCCCTTGATATTTAGTGATGCCTTCCTGTTTAACTAATAGGGTCTGGGACTCCCATAATCCTTAAAACATTGTGAATAGGAAGTGAACACTGGTGGTGGTGTAACTGTCTAGCAGGTGGAAATCTATATCCAACAGCCGATCCATGTGGGAGTATAAAGTTAACGACAATTTCATAAACAACTGATTTCCTTTACCTTTGCAATCCACCACTCACAGTAATATACACAGGCAACAAAAATTCCTTTTTATAAATTGTGAATCTGAATATTTTGCAATTGTTTCAGAGATCTTGGTTGGACAAATGAAATTTCTTCTTGCTTGCTGTTCAAAGTTTGTGCAATTTAGATACTATGATATTAATAGATGAATATACCCATCACTATGATATTAATAGATGATTGTTCATTCTATTAAATTCTATCATACATAATTAAATATCACATGATAGGAAATGATTCTAGGTTGCCCTGGTGATTACGTTCTTTTTAAGATGGATTCATATTACTTCCGTATTACTGAATTTAATATATAGAAACATAATAAATTTTGTATTCATGCCAGTTTTCATAAGAGTATAATACTTATTGCACCAAGATCTAAATATCTATAAAATTAGTCAGTATGAATGCACCTCATTTACCATGTTTGACGTGTGATTTCTAACTTGTTTAGGATATGTAATAGGCTACATATGACACAAATAAACAAAAATCGAGAGACTTTTATTGGAACTTTTGACGTGCAGTTCCTGTAAAATTCTCTAAATTCTTGAAATGATTCTAAAACTTGTTAAACTCAAAAGTGGAAGTTCTCCTTTACAGTGAAGGTAGTACTCTATGGTATTGACTAGCAGTAAAAAAATCAAAATTTTTGAGATTGGCATTTTTGAGAAAAAAAATATTTTTGATTTAAAAAAAAATTTTTTAGAAGGCTGCTGTAAAAATAATTAAATACATATTTCAAAATGGAGTATATCATTTTAAGCAGAAAAATATTATCTTTAAAATAAAATAAACTGCAACGAAATATCCTTCATCGTTTCAGAGATAGAGCACTTTAAACTTTTTTTCGAAAATCGCAAACGGGAAAAGGTGCTCGGGATGCCATCTTTGGCACCCTGTATCTCGGTCTAGAAATTTTTTTGGGGAAAACCAAAAATTACAGGAATTTTATTTTTTCCTGAATTTTAACATATGTTAAATCAAAGAACTTCTGAGACTATGAAGGTAAGATTTTTACTTTGGCTGCCTGAATTGACATGGACTATGCCATATAAATAATTTCTATTGTTTTTTAGAAGAAATCTAATGACATTTTCTTTCTTTATAATTTACAAGTTTCAGATTATTAGATATAAATAATTTCTATTGTTTTTTAGAAGAAATCGAATGACATTTTCTTTCTTTATAATTTACAAGTTTCAGATTATTGAATATAAATAATTTCTACTTCTAACACTTTATTTCAGCAATAAGCATTATTAGATATATTAGGTTTATGTCATTTTTTTATGCATAGGATTAAAATCAGTATGCATTGGTGAACATATCTATTGCTCTAAAGAAAAAACTTTAAACACGTGAATTGATCAAAGATAAAATAGATTCAACATTTAGTATAAAGTATTTTAATTTTTTTTAATAATGAAGATTATTTAATGCAATTAATAATGTAACACAATGATCTTTTAAAATTTTGCACAAGCTGTAAAAGAAATTTTTCTTTTGGGAGATTATCTTGAAGAATTAAAAGAAAAGACTGGTTGCTAGTCATAGCATTTTAATAATAACTTTTTTCCCTCTGCTATCTGCTGAATCTAACTACTAAAAATGTTAACTCTGAATTGCCATTCAGAAAGAAAAAATCCTAAGAAGTATTTGTAATTTATTATTTGAATAATTGTGGAAAAGAATATTTATCAAACTACATCCAAATGTTTATTATTAGTAATCAAAAGATTTACAGGGCATCAATGGTTCACTGTGATGAAGAATTAAAACTTTCAACATAAGGCTGTTTGCTAAAACTGTTTAAACTGAAAAATGAATTTTTTCAATTTTCTGCATAAATTCAATTTAATTATTAAATTATTTTAAATGAAGCTACACTGCTTATAAACCAATAATGTCTGTTTTTATCAGTAAATATGCATGTATATATATTAAGAACGGATATTTTAAAAAAAACCTGGTTTAAACCAACAAAACCGGTTTTTTTTTGTTTTTTTTCGAAAAAACCTGTTTTTTTTCCAACCCCGCTTCAGAGGCAAGAAAAAAATTGTACATGCAAATAATTTTCTTTATTACAAAATTTTATAATTTTGTCAATCAAAGTGATCACATGAATACTTACAATCTACATAGGAGAAACAAATAGTCATTGTAAAGAGTCTTTAAAAAAAAAAAAAAAAAAAAAAAAAAAAAAAGAATTTAATATTGAAAACTTCTCTGTGTTTGAATATCATCCAAAATTTGACGAAGCTCTTCATCTTCAAACCTTCCTTCAAGACTTGGGATTAAGGTTTTTGCTTCTTCTGGTGTCTCAGGACAGAGATTAGACAACTGCGCCAATTCGAACTTGTGGACTTTTTTCTGAGTCAACAAACTTCGAACAGCAGATATTGTTTCCCTGTTTTTAAATCGGCTAAATCTTTGACAATAATTCAAAGTTTTCATGAATACTTCAGGCAATTCTTGCTCTTCTTCGGCATTTTCATTTTGCTGTTTTCGATGTTCAAGGAGCATGAGAACTTCAGATATTAGAAGAGTTTCAGCATTTTCAAACTCCTTTGGAAATTGCAATTCACCGGCATCTTCCTCTGCCTGCTCTAAAACGTAACTTGGTGCACTGGCAGTCATTTTTCACCAGAATTTGAGATTTCAGATAATAATTTTATTAAATCGGCAGCGCTGAAACAATCTACAGCAATCAACAAGAGAAAGAAATAATTTATGTTGCCACTCTGGTATTTCTAAAATTTTAGTAAACAAACAAATTATTTTTTAAAGTAAAAGCAAAGGGAATTTTTCAGAGTTTTTAGATACGTATTTTCAATTAGAAATCAGCGAAAGATTTGTTATTCTTTTAAATTACGAAAATTCAGGGGGGAAAAAAAGTGACAAAAAGCCAACGAAAGCCTTTGTACAAAAACGTCTTTGCCTTTGTACGAGCAAGACTAATCAACGATATTTGCTATTTTAATCAACCAATAGCAACGACCAAACCAACCCACCAACCAACTAACCAATAAACAGAATTCCAAATGTAAACACACCGCTGTTTGTTATTCGATGATAAAAAAGATTTATTTACTAATTATTTTAACTTTTATTAAATTTTATCACTTTAATATTTAATTACTAAGTAGCATCAATATGACTATCACTTTTAAAGAACTGGGTTCTTTATTTACGTATGCATTAACATTATTATGTGTTTTTTCTCTTTTCATTAAATTGAAAAAAAAAACTTCTACTTATCCTTTTTTTTTTTTTCTTTTTTTTTCGAATTTTTTTTTTTTTTTTTTTTTTTTTTTAATAATCAGGGATCTGTTTTTGAATGAAAAAAATGTGAAACATCATGTTTCATGTTGTTTCAATTGTAAAGCGTCATGTTGTTTCGAGAAGAAAAAAAATGTGAAGAGTCCTCTAAAAGACCTAAATTTATCCCGCAAATAATCTTATTTTATTTTTGCTAATCCTTGATAAATATGCATTATTCTTCTCCCTTGTTAGTAAAATATTAACATTTTTACTAAAAATGTTTTCAGTTTTCAAAAGATATTGATTAGTTATAGCAAAATGCACTAAAATTTTTTTAGTGCATTATTAATCAATATCTTTTGAAAACTGAAAAGTATTTTTTCTGAGTTACTGTTTTTCAAATATCCATATCATGTTATTAAAATATTTAGTAATGATTTTTCACATATTTTTATTGGTAATATCCCACTTCTCCCTCATTAAAAAAAAAAAAATAAATAGTAAAATAACTTAATTGGGGAAGAGTCCGATATCCTGCGCTAGGTGGGAAAACTTGGCGAAAAAATTTGCTCCAAAGTGCCGTTTTGGTGACATGAAAAATTTTTCAAGCTGGCGGAAAAACATTGTTTCTAAATCTTTGTTATTTATAAATCAATGATTTTGCACCATTTTATAAAAATAGAAAAGTGTGTAAAATCACTGATTTATTAATAACAAAGATTTAAAAATGATGTTTTTCTGTCATCTTGAAAAATTTTCCTAGATGCAATAACACAAATTTTAGCATTCTAAATAAATAAACTCTTTTATTGCCAGGGGGGGGCTCTGCCCCCTGAACCCCCCGTTTTAAAAATAATACAATAGATTTAATAATAATACAATAATATAGAAAAAAAAACCTACCAAAGCTTGTGATAAAATGTTTAAAATCTCGCTCACAACTGCTAAAAATGCATTTATTATTTCAAAAAAAATTTGTTTTTGTAAGCAGATACATATATAAAAATACCAATAAATAAGACGGCAATTCAGAAAAAAAGGAAGTGTCATACAAAAAAATAAAAATATACATCCAAAAATATAAACAAACAGCTAATATATATGGCAGCCATTGTTTAATTATCTAGCTCATGTCGGCAATAAAAGATAATAAAATATTAATATTTACTCAACAAAAACAAACAGTTAATATTCATGGTAGCTGTTGTTAAAAAATTATCCAGCTTTTGTCAGCGATAAACATATAAAATATATATATATATATAGTTACACAAAAAGACACACAATCAGTTAATATTTACAGCAGCCACTGTTAAATGATATAGCTTACAACAACGATAAAAATGAAGAGCTGTATATTATGTCAACATTTAATCACTCCTGTGAAATTTTTTAAACCAACAATTTTCATTTTTTAGATCATTAATGTTGTTCACTTTATCGGTTTTTAAAACAAATTTGCCTTTTGTGCGTCAAAATTGACTGCTGAATCTTCCGTTTCTAAAATGGTATCATGAAAAAAATCTAAATTTTAGGCAATAAAGTTTGCATTTTAAACAATTAGTGCAAATTCTGATAAAATATAAAAATAAATAAAAAAAAGAAAGAAATAGCAGTTGCAAGCAAGACTTACATTACAAGACGTTAAGAACAAAGAATGTAAAAGACGTTATGCACCAAGAGCAAATGCATCTGAATGTCAATGTTTGGAGGGAAAATATCTATCAGAATTCAAAATTTAGCTGACTAACGTTCGTGTGATGCTAATGAACCAATAAGCTTCAAGATATCTTTTCTCCAAGCTCTCCTCTCTTCAAACAGTATTTCCAAAAAAAGTGCAACCCTAAAGCTGAGAAGCCCGCTCAGAATTCCAGAAATAAACATAAACCAGATCAAAACATTTATTGCCAAAAAATCTAGCGCAGGATATCGGACCACTCCCCTTAAAGGCATAATACTTTCATTTTACCACTAAGGAAAGATAGCTCCAATCCCCTGATAATGGTAGGGTCAGGTGGAGTAAAACAGTTATAAAAACAGCACTCTTGTTATTTATACATAGCGTGCCAAAAATGTATTATTTTAGTCCAGGTGGAAAAAAAATGGTACCACTCTGTTATCCTGTCGACCAATTTCGTCAAATTATACAAATCGCCAAACTAATAGCCAAATTATACATATTGACATAATTTTTATTTTAAATAATAAAAAAACAAATAATTAGTAGAATAAAATTAATAAAAATATTAATAAAAAGTCTAAATAAAAATCACTTAATGACATTTTAAACACGTGAATCATATTTAATGTCATTGAATGTGACATTCAGGATCATCCATTTTTGGCATTTAATCTAATTCAAAATTATCGTGCGATAGTTTAGCGATAATTTTTTGGTCGACGGGATAACCTAGTAGTACCAAAAAAATATATGTACAGTAAACTTTCGATTATTCTCAGAATAGAATGGCATGACGATTGCAGATAATCCACAAAATATTGAAAAAAGAGAACAAATCAACACAAATATGCACTTAAACAATTTATACACAATAAGTAACATAAACATAGAATTGAACAATTTATACACACCTAGTAACATAAAGGTAACATAAAGGTAAATAATAATAGGTAACATAAAGATACTTATTACTTGAGGAATAATAAAATTATTCACTACTTACAAACTTGTAGGTTTATTTCATTAAAAAATCTGTCAAAAGTTTTTTTTTTTTTTTTTTTTTTTTTTTTAACTGAAACACTTCTTTTTTCTTTGCAATTGAAGTTTTTTAAGCACTATTTTTTCACAAAGTGATGCGGCATCCTTTTCTTCTAAATATTGGATAAGGCCTTCAATGTCAGCTAAAGCTGCGTCGTGGCTCATTTTCTTTTGTTCCTTTTCATTTTCGTCATTCTCTTCTAAATTCATACCTAATGCTTCTTCTATAATTTGGTCATCAATTGCATGCTTGAAGCTTGGATCATTAGCATCACAATTAATCCACTCAATGCTATTATCTTCATTGACATTTCTCCACCAGCAACAGATTTTGCTAAATCATGAATGGAAACTTCTTTCTTTTCAGATTCTACTAGAGATTTTTCTACATTTTGCAAAATCTTCTTCCAGGACTTTATTAATGTGGATCTCTGTACTAACTTCCAAGCACTGTTTACATTACAAATGCTACCGAGAATCGTGTAATCTTTAAAGAATCTATTAAGATCATCTCTCTCTTCAATTCTTTTTGTTCTGTATTTTTTTTTTTTTTTTTTTTTTTTTTTATTGAAGCGATTATGCCCTGGTTCGAAGGCTGGATAAGAGCTATAACATTGGGAGGCAAAAATATTTCCATTTTCTGATTTCAATTGTAGTTCTGTTGGATAAGATGGGGTGTTGTCAATTAGCAACACAACTTTTTGGGTTACATTTTGAGACGTCAGATGCTTCCTAACTTCAGGAATGAAAATTTCTTCTAACCATTTTATAAATATTGTTTGATTCATGCAACCTTTCTTTTGGTAGAAATAATGTACTGGGTGGTTCTCAGCTCTTGTTTACTTAAATGATATCTTTCTATTTTTTTTTTTTTTTTTTCAGTCACTTGAATTGAATATTTCCAACTGAGCAAAAAATTGTTCAGGCCAGGAATCAAACCAAGATATTTGGCTTACAAGGCCAATGCTTTACCTTTTAAGTTAATTGAGCCGACATCAGGTGAGAATTTTTTGCTTAGATAACTTTATTGGTTGTAACACCTGCTCTGTCATTTAGACAGCTTGACAGAATAAACCACAGGTAAAGGAACTCCATATAACGATGGATACGTAAGATATACTATTATTGTAACACAATCAAACTGTAGAGATATCATATGAATTGAATACAGTAGACTCCCTTAAATCCGCGCTCCTAATATCCGCAACTCTCTAAAATCTGCACATATTTTACGGATGTAAACAATCAAACATTCAGTTCAGATATTGGGACTAAATTTGACTTTTTTAGTTTTATATTAATTCCATATATTTTTTAATTTGTAATTTTTGTTAAGATTATTGAATTTATGTTTTTTCACAAAGAAAGAATAATTTATTTCAGAAAAAATAAAGATATTGCTGATATCATTGGTAATCACAATCTCACAAAACATATTTAAGTATTAATCAAGCTTTTTTAGTTATTAAGTCTGGCTAAACCTGAAATAAAGCTTCATTATTTTATGATCCTCATGTGAATTAGTAATGTACCTTTATGAGGCAAGTTTCAGATTGAATAATTTAGGAAAAACACATTTCATTTTTATAATGAATATTTTATTGTACATTATTGATTACTAACTTGACCTTTGCTTTTAATATTTTAATCATTTTAAAAATTATCTAAATTTCTATTATTTTAATTTATGACTTATTTTAATATTTTAGTACATTGTAAGCGTTCATTATTCTTTTGATTTCATTATTAATTACATTCAAATCACTGTTTAAAAAATGTAAACAAAGCAATGACCAGAAATCTGCAAAACCTCTGGTCCCAAGCTGTGCGGATTTGAGGAAGTCTACTGTATTTCCAACTGAGTGAAAAATTGCCCAGGCCAACATTACAAATTATTACCAATGACAGTACAATAGACTCCCTCAAATCTGCACAGTTTGAGACCAGAGGTTGTGCTGATTTTAGAATTTAGTGGATTTCTAGTCATTGCTTTGTTTATATATTTTTTAAAGTTATTTGAATGTAATGAATAACGAAATTAAAAGTATAATGAATGCTTATAATATACTAAAATATTAAAATAAGTAATAAACTAAAATAATAAAAAATTAGATAAATTTTTAAAATTATTAAAATAGTAAAAGCAAAGGTCAAGTTAATAATCAATAATGTACAATTAAATATTCATTATAAAGATGAAATGTGTTTTTCCTAAATTATTCAATGAAACTTGCCTCATAAAGGTACATTACTGATTCACATCAGGATCATAAAAAAATGAAACTTTATTTCAGGATAGCCAGACTTAATAACTTAAAAGCTTGATTAATAAATAAATATATTTGGTAAGATTGTGATTACCAATGATATCAGCAATATCTTGATTTTTTTTCAGAAATAAATTATTCTTTCTTCATGAAAAAAGACGAATTCAATAACCTTAGCAAAAATGACAGGAATCAAACCCAGATCCTTGGCTTACAAGGCCAATGCTTTACTGTTTAAGCTAACTGGGACAATGCCAAGCGAGAATTGTTAGCCAAGGATCCGTCTTCGATTCCTGGCCTAGGCAATTTCTTGCTCATTTGAAAATATTCAATTCATTTGATATCTCTACCAATCAGTTTGATCGTGTTACAATAATAGTATGTCTTACATATCCATTGTTATATGGAGTTCCTTTACTTGCGGCTTATCCTGTCGAGCCGTCTAAATGTCAGACCAGATGTTATAACCAATAAGGTTGTCCGAGCAAAAAATTCTCACCTGGTGTTGGCCCAGTTAGCTTAAATGGTAAAGCATTGGCCTTGTAAGCCAAGGATCTGGGTTTGATTCCTGGCCTGGACAATTTTTCGCTCAGTTGAAAATATTCAATTCATTTGATATCTCTACCAATCAGTTTAGTTGTGTTACAGCAGTAGTATTTCCAATCACTATTGACTTTATGGGAACCTGTAGCATTACTGCAAAGAAATATTGTTAGACGTTCTTTACTGCACTTATGTCCTGGAGCTTGATTTTCACTTTAATAATGCCCTGTAGGAAAACATTTCCAGAACAGACCTGACTCATTGGCGTTGTATACTTGTTCGAAAGAAATTCCTTCTGATTGAAGAAATTCTGCAAAATTTTCTTTGAAATTTTCAGCTATTTATTTGTTGCAGTTAATTTCTCGCCATATAGATCTATTTCTCTTATCCCTTGGCATTGTTTGAATTTTGTCAGCCACCCTGACGATGCATCAAATGTTCCCACTAATCACAGCATTTCAAAAAGTTTTTTTGCTTTTGCAACAAGAATATGCCCTGAAACAGGCATTCGCTCACTTCTCACTTGTCTTATCCAACGTAAAAGAGACACATCCAGTTCTTCAAAAATGCTGCTTTTCTCACTTTTTCTTTTTACGGAAAAACTTTAACTTTTTTTCATTAAACAGAAAAAAGTTTAGACTCACAGTAATTGGGAGTTTACTGTATACATATATGTGTGTATAGTAGAACATGCAAGTAAGCATTGCTCTCAATATTTCGAGGACAGTTTTAACATTAACATTACAAATTATTACCAATGACAGTACAGTAGACTCCCTCAAATCTGCACAGTTTGAGACCAGAGATTGTGCTGATTTTAGAATTTAGTGGATTTCTAGTCATTGCTTTGTTTATATATTTTTTAAAGTTATTTTAATGTAATGAATAACGAAATTAAAAGTATAATGAAGGCTTATAACATACTAAAATATTAAAATAAGTAATAAACTAAAATAATAAAAATTTAGATAAATTTTTAAAATTATTAAAATAGTAAAAGCAAAGGTCAAGTTAATAATCAATAATGTACAATTAAATATTCATTATAAAGATGAAATGTGTTTTTCCTAAATTATTCAATGAAACTTGCCTCATAAAGGTACATTACTGATTCACATCAGGATCATAAAATAATGAAACTTTATTTCAGGTTAGCCAGACTTAATAACTTAAAAGCTTGATTAATAAATAAATATATTTGGTAAGATTGTGATTACCAATGATATCAGCAATATCTTGATTTTTTTCAGAAATAAATTATTCTTTCTTCATGAAAAAAGACGAATTCAATAACCTTAGCAAAAATTACAAATTAAAAAAATGTATAAAATTGATTAAAAAAAAAAAAAAAAAAAAAAAAAAAAAAAAAAAAAAATTGACTCTACATCTGAACTAAATTTTTCTTTGTTTACATCCGTAAATTATGTGCAGATTTTAGAGAGTTGTGGATTTTAGGAGTGTGGATTTGAGGGAGTCTACTGTATTATAAAACACATTGTCAATTGACTATTATACTTAATGCTGTGTGGTAAAATATATTGCTTTAAAACTTTCTTTTTCTTTAATTAAAAAAATAATTCTACATAAATCTTACTTAAAGCGTTATTTCGAATGCTGAAAATATCAAACAAATTTAAATGATCAGGGGTGCCCAGAGAGGGTTTGGTGACGCAAGATGCGTCATACAATTCAGTTTTTTTTTTTGGGGGGGGGGGGGGGAATTTGAGAAAAAGTACTTTTTTGAGGGGGGGGGGGGATTTTTAAATTCTTAATATTTTCTTTTTTTTACTGTTAAACAACATCTTGATTTTTTTAAAATCACTTTTCAATTTTTTCAACATTTAATTTTTAGAAATGTTCCTGTGTTTTCTTTCTTTAAATTCTAGATAAGGGCAATAGGAACTCATCCCGCTATGCTCAACTCGCTATCTTTTGAAAGTGCAGTAGAATAATAATAGAATATATTTTACAATTGATATTCTGTTTAGGGGGAAGGGTCAATTTTAAAGTATGAAATTTTTTGGGAGGAGGGGATTTGTGTCATTCGCTTTGATGGTCACCACTGTAAATGATGATTATATTTAAATAAAAAAATTATAAGATTAAATAAATATAAAATTATAAGATTACATTTAAAATGGTAACTAAAAACTTGGCTAAATTATTTTAAGACCAAATCTTAATTACATTGTTTTATAATAATTTTAAAACACCAGATATGTACAGATAAAAATATATCATTTTCTGAAAAAAAAAAAAAAAAAAAAAAAAAAAATTAAATGATAGATTTAGTAAACTTTTCAGTATGAAAGGAGGAAAAATATAACTTTGACATGATTCCAATTCTTTACTTGAACCCAGATTACTGGCATTAACACACCAATGTTTTATCAACTGAGCTACTCATGTGATACCCAGCTTGGCACCTCCTCATTTTTATTACAGCCTTGCCAACATATAAGAGTTAGGTGTGCATGGCTGGTATCATCCTAGTAACTTAGTTGGTAGAGCATTTTTTTTAGTTCTTTGAAGGTTTGCAATACTGATAAAATATTAGTTGTTGGCTTTTAACTTTTTATTAAGTAAAATATGAAAATATTTTGAGCAGCAAAAATTATATAATAAAATGTGTCTTGTTTGTATGTGATATTTAATATTTATTTGATTTCATTTATTATAGAAACTTTTCAGCTCAAAATATTCACAGAGAAAAGAGCCACAATACAAAAATTTTCATCTTTTTGTTTTGAAGAATTTAGGTGATGGTTGATGTCTATTTCTCCGAGAAAAATGTTGCAATTTTAATTTCAATAATTTTTGCTGGAGAGCAGTTGTAGCAATTTTGAAATGTAGTCAACAACCTGTTATATTTCAGCTGATGCTTCTCCTTGTAAAATTTCGGTTTTTTATTTTAATTTATTTATTGTGACAGTATTTTACAAGAACAATATATTTATCTGACCTGAAAATTACATGTCTAAGAATTTTGTGATTTAAACTTTAATTTGAAAATCAAAATCATGAAAAATATTATGCTTCATGCCATTTGTGCTAAGTTTTTTATTTTTAAGTTCTTCATTGAGATAAAATATTTTGTAAAAGTATTCAAGCATTACTTGCACCTAAATTTAAAACATTTTTAATCTTAGATTAATTTTAAACACGGTTATTCAATCGGTAAATTAATTATAACAGAAGTAATTTATTCCATTTTTCATTATTGGGTGAAAAAATCCCGGCCCGGACTTTTTTACCCAATAATGAAAAATGGAATAAATTACTTCTGTTATTATTAATCTTGTTATTTTCTTAATTCTTCATGCTAATACTTATGATGAATTTTTACTTTTCTGAAAAATAAAATTGTTAATGCTATGGTTTTAGGTAGAAGCAAATGCTTCTGTAATTATTTCATTGTTGATTTATATTATTATTATTATTATTTTAATTTTTAGTATATTAGAAGAAGAAGGTTTAGAACAACGGACTTTTGAAAGTATTGCAACCAGTTTTCATCATGCTTTCAGCAAGCAAGACCATTTTCGCATTGGTTCATCCCTTGTAAGCAGACTTTGTTCATAGATCTCACTTTTTTATCTTACATTATTTCTAACACATTAAATAATTTACTTAAGATTTGTGTAATTTATATTGCATATTGTTCCAATTTATTTTGCTATTTTATATATAATCCTTAGACTTTTTATTATTTTCAGTGCATATGTAAAATATTATAAATATGATAAAAAAAACTTATTATGGCAATATTGATATATTTTTACATTTGATACTCTTTAAATCATTTTCTGCAATTTTTACAATAATTTATGTATGTTAGCATATTGTTACTTTTCTAAATTTCCAGTGTCTGTTTTTGGGAAGCAGGACGTTTCGGTCCTGCCGTTTCGGTCCCAAGACTTTTCGGCCCCTGGCCATTTCGGTCCCGAGACATTTCGGTCCCAAGGCATTTCGGTCCCTTCTCCAGCAAGCTGAAATTTTGTGCACGGGAAATATCTGACATAATTTTTAATAAATAACAATTTTTGAATAAAAACTTATGCTGATGAATAATTACTATAAATTAAATCTCGAAACAGTTAGTGATTTTAAAATGAAAATCAAATTAATATTTTATTAAATATATGTTTTTTTAATTTAATGAATCTTTATTTAATTAAATTGATAAAATTATTAATATGCATTTCGAATTTTACTTTAAATAAACTCAATAAATAATCTGTTTTATATTCAATTTATCACTATGTTTTGTAGTAGTTATAAACTGAAACTTATTGTTTACTTGTTTATTTATTTTATATTTAAAATTACTGAAATTTAAAACTATTAATTCAATTAATAATATAATTAAAATAAGAATTGTCAATTTTTTTTCTGTGAAAGTGGGAGCGAAAAGGTAATGTAAATAAATAAATAAACGATAAATTTAAAAAGTTTAGTTTTGTCAGTTAAAAATTGAAAGTAAAATTATTTAAAATAATAGTTACATTATTATATAAAATTAAAAAATAATCATTTTATTACAAAGAAATAGGCCCACTTTCAATAAAATTAATTCACAAAAATTGTCTTAATAAGGTGAGAAAACTGTAAAAAAAAAAAAAAAAAAAAAAAAAAAAAAAATGGAACCAATACTTTTTTTTTTATAAAAAAAAAGGTCCTTGGAGCATTTTTATTTTTTAAACATAAAATTTTCATAGCACGCATGGTTACAAAATCACTAATTTAAAGATTCTAAGAAAGTGTGCGAAAACAATCAATAAAATATGTATTTTAGTTTATAGTATAGATAAAATACCTAATACAAAGAATATATGATAAAACGTAAAATATTTATTCTGTTAAATAATAATAATAAAGACAGTGTAAAATTATATAACATTATTTAATCAAATTTTCAACTTGCTGTGATTTTATTATCACGAGTTACAATAGATTAAACTTGCTGGACTATTATATTCAGCTTTGTATAAAACTTGAGGGAAGGGGGGGCAGGAGAATAAAAATATTAAAAAAAGCCCAAACAATGTTGAGCTTATAGCGTTTAGTGGGCCTTCATCAATCAGAAACAGAGTTATAAGGTGGCAGGTAAAGAAATAGCAAGGGACCAAAATGGCCAGGGACTGAAATGTCTCAGGACCGAAATAGCCAGGGACCGAAACGGCGGGACCGAAATGTACCCCTGTTTTTGATGTTTTACAATTATGTGAGTATTATTTAGGGAATGAATGGGACAAGAAATGGATAGAACATTCTTAATATAACAGGAAATAAGCATTTTTTTTTAGTTACTTCCTGTCTTCTTAAATAGCACTATTGTGTTTCATAAGCAAAAGCAACACCATATTGCTGTTTCCATTTTTCTCCAAAGTCACATTCATGAAAATTCTGCTTAAAATTGAATTTCTTATTTGACATTGTTAAATATCTTATGCAATATAAACAATTAAGATAAACTGTAGTTATTTATTTCAAGACTCATTATTGGTAATTAAAATGAATGAATATTAACCATCGTGACAAATTAATTTCTGAAGCAAAATTGTTAATGTAATGCATACATCATAGGGATGATTGGGGCAAATGAGGGTGAATGGGACTTTTTGCTTCATTTTGTGATGATAGTGAAAAATTTATTTTATTAACTGAATAATATTTCATAGGCTGATAATTATTATGTTAATTATTAGTATTAAATACTAGTATATAGGCTGTTTGTTATTAAAAACTATTGAATCTTATTTATTATACTAGCGAGCTTCGCCCGCTAGCGGCCCATTTCTGAAAAAAATAATCTCTCTAAGGCCCAGTGCACACTTGCGTTTTCTAACCGCTGACCACAAACCATCAATCATCCTGTGGCTGTCTTGATTCAGTGCACACTAGGCGATCATTACCGCTGACCACAAAGAAAAAACAGGTTCATTTAAATAATGAGACATTTTATGTGTAGCCATATTTTTCCAAAAATTTCATACCTCATTAAAAGTGGATTACCAAGAAGGGTATTAGCCGATTTTAATGAAATATTGAAATTAAGTAAAAGTTGTTCCTAAAAATATGAAACAAAAAAAAAAGAAGTTCGTTCTTTCCACGTAATTTCGCGGTTTTTATTTATTTAAAAATACTTCTAACTGTTGTATCGTTTCAAAACAGTGATGCAACTTGTCCCACGGTATTCTCTAACTGCTTTTATGAAGATTTTAAAGAAATGTCAAATTTTAAAATGTATTTATTTACAATAATGTTCTCTAACGATATTTTAAAAATATACGGATTACCGAGTGTCGGATTAGTGAGGTCGCAATGTATTACTATTACACACTTTGAAAAAAACCTCGAGTATAATTTTCGTGTAAAAATATGCATATTTTGTACAAAAATTTTAATTTTCAGTTTTTTCCTTTTTCACATTTAATAATTTAAATTAAAAAATTCACCTATTATATTATTTAAAATACAGTTACGGCCTCCCGATTTTTTCAAAAGTTTTATGCAAGGTGTAAAACCAGTACCCCAAACACGCATATAAAGATCATTGAAGAATACAGGATTTAAGGGCTACTTTTACCTAAAAATATGGCAGAAAAAAAAAAAATCGCCCGTTTTACGCCGTAATTTCGCGGTTTTTACAGATTTAAAAATACTTCTAACCGTTGTATCTTTTTGAAATTTTGACACAACTCAAAACGATGTATTCACTAAGAGGTGTATAAAGATGGAAAAGAAATATTGAAAATTAGGGATTTTATTCATATAAATATGAGCGGAAAAAGTGTCGAAAAAGCAAACAAAATTGTACGATCGGAGACTCTTTTTCTCGATTTTTTTTCAAAGGGTTAATATTAGAATATTTCAAAAATAAACACACCGTTGGAAATTAGACAGAAGCGTCTTTGAGGAGGTATTTTTTTTCTTTGTCGTGCCTCCAAAATTAAAAAGGATGGAATCGTTTTAAAATTTGATAGTTTTTGGTCGAAAATTCTGTGGAGAAAAGTGGAAAATGAAAGCTTTCGGGAAGACGTTTTTTTCAAAAGGTTAATGTTCGTATTTCTTGAAACCGAATAGACCGTCAGAAAGGTCTTTAAATTTCCTTCAAGAATATGCAATTTGTTTTAAAATCCGTAAATCTGCAGCGCGGATGCGACGTTATATAAAACTCTTTAATTTTCATATTTTTGACACCTTCGTGGTTCTTCATCCGTGGAAAGCTAGTTTCGACGGGAGAGCTCCGTCAGAGAACTGTCTCGGAACTTGGATTTTTTGTCAAGTTTCCCGGGTAGTTTTTAATTAATATCTCGGGTAATTACCGGGCGATTTTCTCGAAATTCATTATCACAAAAGGCCGAATCGTCCCGAGTCGATAGACGCCCAGAGCGCCACTCCACTCGGCCGTTGAGAAAAGTTTTTAGCGGTACAGGCAGACAAACAGACAGACGTTTACTGCGGTTAATAGTATAGATTGCAATAAGTATTATAGACCGGGAGCTGTCAGCCTAGATAATCACCTCATTGAGTTCATGGATGAAAATATAGGATTAGTTAAATCTTGATTCACATATTAAAATGCAATCGGTCTGCCAAATCATGTTTTGGAAGAAAATACTTAAAAACTCAACTTTAATGGTTGACTCGTAGGTCTACCATTGTTCTTTCCTGCACCCAAAAGTATGAAAACATAGAGGTTTGGAAATAGGAAAACATAAAGGTAAATCTATGAGTCAATTGCTAACATTCGTTTTTTATATGACTTGGCAGACCAATTGCGTTTTAATAAAATCAAGATTTAACTAATCCTAGATTTTCATTTGTGAACTTGATGAGGTATTGTCTGTGCTGCTGCCTCCTGGTCTGTTATCATTTTATCCAAAAATTGCTTCTGAAACTTTATCAAAATAGCTAAAATTATTAAAAGTTGTGTATGTTTATTGATCCAAGGGGAAAATTATATTGAATTTTGCTGTTTTGAACTATTGCTTAAATGAATTTTAAGATGTTAATAATTTATGATTTGAAAATTATTAGCTATGCTGTATTTCAAAGAAATTTTTCACTTTCATTTCTGATCTAAAATGCCTCATAAATAAATAAATAAAAAGAACAGATAGACAGTCAAAGTCTGCATTGCAAGTTGAAACTGTATGAAATACTTCAGAACCCCTTCCTTTGATTCCAATGCTTAAGGAAAAATGGTACTGCTATTTGACAACCATGAAATTCATAGGATCAGAGCTCTTAATGGCTTAATTTGATATTTAAGGAATTTAGTCTTATTCTATTAGCATTTCCTTCTCGTTAGAGCCATTGGGTATTTCTGTCATTGTGGATTTCCTGTCAGTAAACAATCTACATCGTATCAACTTCCAATTCCTGTGCTCCCTTTTATCAAAAGATGAAGTAAGAAAAAATTGCATTTCAAGAAACAGAAAATCAGAAAAGAGTAGCATTTTCATAAATATCTAAAAAATGTCTAGTATCAGAATACCAAGAAAAACAAAAGTGTAAAGCAGAATCTAGAGCTGAAAAGCAAAAAATCAATGAAAACCAGTAGGTCTGCCATTAGCTTCAGGGGACTAATGCAACTTTTTTAAAATGAAAAAAAAAAAAAAGGTTCAAAAGCAACTATTTCTGCCAGATAAGTAACTATTTTATGAAGGAAAAGTTTTTTTGAAAATTTATGCTAGTTTTTCCTGTTAAATAATGCAATATTTACAGAAATTATAAAACAACAACAAAAAAAAGACAATTCAAGAACAGTTTGAATACAAAATAATTTAAACATCTGTACAAACATATCCAGATGGTCATCAAACTGCATTGAACAGCTTTTTTCTCATTTTCATTGATTTTCCTTTTAACTTTATTTTAATGTTACCATTTTGTTTCCTGAAAGGGAACATACAAAAAAAAAAAAAAAAAAAAAGATAAATAAATAACTTTTACTATTGTTATTGTGCAATACATCATCTGATTTAGCCAAAGGTTCTTTCGAATATTTCTTTAAAGACTTGAAGCAAAATTCTTTAATTTATTAGATATTTAAAGTACTTATTCTATTTTTTTCATGTTGCTTAACCCCTCTTGCATTATACATAACCGCTTACATTTCAAGTATATTTTTACTTGTTTCGAAAAAATGTATTTATGTATAAAAGATTATATATCTATTTATGTATTGATATGTTTGTAAAGTATATTGGCCAGTTTTTTAATCATGTGCAGCATATTGTTGTATTTTACTGAATAAACTTAAAATATTTAATGGCAAAAATTTTTCTTTTAAACTGTTAGTTAGCTGCATCACTCTTGTTTTATGTCAATATTTGATATATAAACTAATTACTAAGGATTTATGTGCAATAAAACAAAAAATAAGAACTAAATGCATTTCTCATTTTAAAAAAATAATTATCTACATTAATGTTAAAATTTTCTGTCCAAAGCAAAGTAAAAGTATCTGTTAATATTAAAAAGTTGTAAGGCTTGTCAATGGCATGCTGTTAATAACAATTACCTTGAGTCTAAAGTTTTGACCCTTTCGCAGAATAGTGCTACTAAAACAGCTGACGTTTGCAAGTTAAGTGACATTTTTACATACGGTTTTCTGGTTTTGAAAGAAGAAGACGTGTGCTACAACACTGTGTATTTATTGTTTTGAAAAATTATCATCAGTAGCCTCCACGAATCCTCAAAAATGGAACTATCACGTATCCAGCTTCGAACCATCATCTACCACGAGTTCTGTAGCAACACCGGAGTGACAGAATGTCACCGTAACATGTGTGCACGTTTAGGTGAGGATATTGTATCACTTAGTACAGTCAAACGATGGCATCAAAATTTTAAGATTAAGAATTTCGACATCGAAGATGAATCACGTGCTTGTCAACCTACTGTGATTGATGAGACCGAATTGCAGAAATCCATCGATGAAGATCAAAATGCTACATCACGGGAACTTGCATCTCACTTCAATGTTTCTCAAACAACCATAATTCGAGCATTAAAAAACATTGGTTTGACATACAAATTCAATCGATGGGTGCCGCACGATCTGACACAAAATGACAAAGAAAAACGAAAACATACCTGTGTAAACTTGCTCGAATATCACCGAAAGGGTGATTTTTTGAACCGGATTGTTACGTGTGATGAAAAATGGGTTTATTATGACAACACCAGTCGAAAAGGAGGATGGTCTGAACCAGGTGTACCGGTCTGGACCGTAACCGGGTGCACATTGACCTATAAAAATATCCTCCTCTGTGTTTTCTGGGATAGTCGCGGTATTATCTACAAGGAGTACTTAAAAAGTGACCAGACCATCGACAGTGAGTCGTACAGCAGCAAACTGCATAAAGTGAACGCAGCAATTAGGGAAAAGCGAAGTAAGGAGTTCCGACGCAAGGTGGTTATGTTTCACCAGAATAATGCCAGGCCACACGTCAGTGCGTGGACGAATTGGAACTTATACAAGATGGAATGGGACTTAATGCCACATCCTCCATATAGTTTGGACATGGCACCTGTCGAGTACTATCTGTTTTCGCATTTGCAACTGCCACCTTAGTGGTGAAATTTTCAATTCTTCAGAAGAGGTCAAAAAAGAGGTTGACCTCTTTCTCGACTCATGTAGCCCAGAGTTTTTTAAGGAAGGCATTGAAAAACTGCCAAAACGTTGGCAGAAGATTGTCGAACTTAATGGTGATTACTATACTCACTAATGTTTTGTATTTTTGTAACTATTTGTTGTCAACATTAAAATAAAAAAAGGGTCAAAACTTTAGACTCAACCTGATATATACTCTCCCCCCTCCCCCCCCCAAAATGTGCATAACTAAACTAAAAACTCTACAGATAAGTGGCTCAATGTCAACTTATTTTGCTTTTTATCTGACTTTACATAATATTTAATTTCTTAAAAATCACAATTTTTTTAGGTTATACATTTTTTAAATATTTAAGATTTCCTGAAGATTCAGGAACTCTAACATTTAAAAAATGTTACATTAAGCAAGATTTTGTGCATTGATGTTCTGGAACTGTGTATTCTAATAATATATTTAAGATAAGAAAGATAATTTATAATATATTTGTTAAAGAGACCTTAATCAACCCATCCTTTTGCCGCATACATGCAATTTTAAATAATTAGTATTGTTTCATTAATATAAAAAACAATATTAAAATTAATATATGTCTTTATTTTTAATAGGTATTGTTATTGCAAAACAAAGATATGCTACCTAAACAAGAACAAAAGTTGATAGCTGTTTTCCTTTTATATGAAATGTATAGAACAGAGCCCATTCAAGCGAACCCATTTGCTTCAGTTTTCATTCATTTACTTGTAAGAAATCATAATCTTTATGCATTTTATTGAAATGTTTACATAAATAACAGTATAAACATTTTGTCTCATCTACATCAAGCTTTACTTTTTTAACAGGTTGTTGTTGTATTTAAGTTCTTTTCTTAAATCATACATGGTCCAAGGGCAGTGCATATATATAACATTATTACTTTTGAGGGGAAGGGAGTCTAGCATTTGATATCATAAGATATTGTGTTAGGGAGATGGGTTTGTCTTTAGATATTGTTTCACTTTTTATCCAACCAAACTTTTCTTTTTTCTGTAACTTTTTCTTTGTATCAAGAAAGTCAGTATTTTTTAAGGAAAATATAAAGCTATTGAAGCCATTAAATGTTTATAAAATCCTTTCATTCCAAAATATCTAATCTCCAACATTTGGTATTCCTATTTTTCTGCCTTATGTGTATATAATTCACTGTTGGAGAAACTAAGAGTAAAATATGTTTGAAATGATACTTGCTTTTACCAGTAAAACAAGTTGGAAATTGCACGTGAAGCGTAGCAAATGAGGTGCGTTCGTACGATAATGAAGTATTAAAAATATTCAGATCTTTCTTTTATAGTATACAGTATAGAGGCAAAAATATTTTTTGTGTTCCTGTAAATATACAGGAAGCAACTTTTATTACACCTTAGCAACGCATATCATATTCATAAAATGTGAAATAGTTTAATATAATTAAAACACGTCCCAAACAAGTTTCCCCGTATAGCATTATGTAGTGGAATGCTTTTGTGTGGCCCTGTAATTTAATAATAAATGTTCTTTGCATCACTGATTGTACAGAATGTATATTTTAGTATAAATAATATACTTCATAGGTTCATGTTAATTCTATTATATTCGAAAGAGTTTAACATCATTAAAATGTACTTGAAACTATTTTTTCCTATTAACCGTAATGTAATGGAATACTTTTGATTGTCCCTGTAACTGATCAATGTATCCATTTTTCATAAAATTTGAAATGACTAGACAAAATTATGTAATAATTATATATTTTAAATTTCAAACAGTTAAAATGCATTTGATGCTTTTTTCCCCATTGACCATAATGTAATGGAATACTTTTGATTGTCCCTGTGCAATCAGATCTATGCATCAGATTTTCAAAAAATTTCAAATAACTTGACAAAATTATGTAATAATTATGTATTTTAAATTTCAAATGATTAAAATGCATTTGAAACTTTTTTCCCCATTGACCATAATGTAATGGAATACTTTTGATTGTCCCTGTAATTGATCTATGCATCCGATTTGCATAAAATTTGAAATGTCTCGACAAAATTATGTAATAAATATATATTTTAAATTTCAAACGATTCGGTTGGGTAGTTTTTGTGTTGTTATATGCGGACGGACAGACAGACGGACGGACTGAACGACAACTATAGGTGCTACGTATTTACATAATTACGAACACACCTAAAAAGAGAAAAAAATGTTGCCCACTGTTTTGATAATAAGTTCTGCTTTTACTCTTCTCAGTCAGGGACAAGTGCAAGAAGACAATATTACTGTTGAATGCATTGTGTAAAAATAAACTATTATTAAATATTTTTAAATTGTAATTGGCTATTTTAGATGCTTTTTGATATAAATTTATTTCATGTATAATATTCATATTTTATTGACTTCTTCTCTTCATTTGAATCTATAAAGTATGTGAGTAATAAATATATAACCATATCAGTATATCACTGCAAACATATAAAAAAAGAAAGACAAGTTGAATGTAGATTCTGCCATTGCAGAATTCAGTTTCGCCTCTGATTAAAAAAAAAAAAAAAAAAATGTGATAGAGGTCTTTAAGGAGGGCGATCCCGTTTAGAATGCAATGAACTAACTTCATTTTTCTTGTGTTTATCAATATAATAGGAAACAGAACGGTGTGAAATATCCAATTAATTAGCAATTTCTCTCTTAGACATTGGAATTGCGGAATAATAAAGAGATAGAATTTGACATGCTACTTCTTCATTGACTAGATTAATCAAAAACAGATTTTTTCTTTAGTTTAAATGCTTTTTTATAGACTCTGAGAAAAAGGAAATGCATTTTAACAATAAAATTGTATGAATGTCTCATTTTAACAGCCAGATTACGAAACTAGTCGTTGGGGGCCACCACAATACTTATCCATTATAGATATGCATTATATAATATGTGAAAATAAAATATGTGAAAACTATTTATAAAATGCATTGCAATTCCAAAACAAAATTTAAACGTATATTTAAATATTCTTAATATACATAGTAATGTTCCATTAAAGAATTCATTGATGAACCGATTTCGACAAATTATGTAAAATACCAAACTAGACAAGTAGTACCGTATTGCATAAAAGAAACATCCCTATAACTCCAAAAACAATAATCATATTACCTAACAGTTTATTGCATCAGATTAAGCATCTCATTTCCAATTAAAACATATCTTTGAATTGAAATTTGAAGAAAATACAGGGTCATGAAAAATTGAAGAATGTGGAAAACAGGATTACAAATATTTTGGCAACTATTAATCCGACCGACTTTGTTCTTGATGCAAAATTTGTGCTATTTTATTTCCTTTTGTGTCCTTTCCTTTAAAAAAAAATCGAACATGTTTATATACATTTCATCTGAACGAATTTTTCAAGAGTCCAAAAAAAAAAAAATAAATAAATAAATAAATAAATAGTTCCGGATAATCGAGGTTACTGATATTAAATAGACTTCGTCCTATTCTTACTTACTAAGTACATACAAAATTTTAAGTCTCTATCTCCATTTGTTCGTGAGATAGAGTGTTTACAGACAGACAGACGAATGGCAATTTTTTTTTCTCAAAATATATTTTTCGGAATCTCCAGTATCTGAAACGTGTAAATCCATCAATTTTTTTTTTTAAATTTTCAAAACGATTGCAAAACTTACCCTATACTACGTATGATAGGTAAGTAAAAGTGGGCCACAATTTTTGACACAACACTTTTTAGCTTGTCTGAAAGAAATAGCATCGGAGGTTAAAAAATAAAAATAATTTTTAGACATTGGTAAAAACAGCATCAGGAGAGGGATTTGTTGAATTGTAGCATATGATATTGTAATTCAAAATTAGTAAAATGTTGATCACATTATTTATACACAGCCTCCAAGTAATTGAAAATATTCTTTAGTTTTATTTCTTCTAACATTTTTTCTACTAGTATATTTTTAACTTGGCTATTTTTCCTTTAGATTAAATATATATGTACATTCTACAATGTCCAAAATTTTCATTGACTCTTTATTTGTAGCACCCTCCAGAAGAAGTGAAGTCCAAACAGACTGGAGAATTATTTAAAAAGCCATGGGCTTTGCCAAAGTTTTCTAATTCTGAGAAACATTTCCTCTCACAGTTAATTTCCATGCCTACTAAAGATGTAAGATATAACCAGTTAATTTGAAATATTGAATTGTTATAGTATTTAATTTGTTTATTGGTATATTGTATGTGTAATCTTTGCTGTCAAAATGCAATTTTTAAGCAATTATTTTTCTTTAACCCCCCGACCGCCGAGCAAAAGGGCAAAAATGTAATGTTGTTTTCTCCTTAATTTATTTTAAATATTAATAAAAGAGGGATTTGCTAACATGTTATAATTTTTTTGTAACGTATATGTTTATAAACCTTGAAAGTATCAATAATAACTTCATTTCTTAAAACTGGATTATATGTGTAGAATTATAATAATATAAATAAAGCTTCAATTGCAGTGAACGGATATATTCGGTCGCGGCAGTAGGAAGGTTAAGAGTTCTAGTTTCATATTTTTTTAAATTCTTGTTAATGAAAAAATTAGTTTCCATTAGAATTTTCAACATTTTTTTACTTTATTTGCCCACAAATCAACAGTTAAATTTCCATGGTACTATTAAAATAAGTTATAGTTACATATGAATTTAAAAAAAAAAAAAAAAAAAAGTTTTTTTTATTATTTACTTTTTATCATAAGCAGAATATTTCATTGTGATCAAATATTAAAATAATAATATCATTTGTATTATCATTATTATTATTATTATTATTTTTTTTTTTTTTTTTTTTTGTAATTATGTTGTATGTCTTGAGAAAGTTAGTAATGATATTCACTTTTCCCTTTGGATTGCAGCTATTCAAGAAGACACCCCAACAAGTAATTCAGATGGATGTTTCTGATTTACAAGTAAATATTTTTTATGTGTTGCTTATTATTAAGATTTTATTATTTAAATAGCACTCTTGCAAAAAAAAAAAAAGTTATTGATTTTTTTTTTTTTTTTTTTTTTTTTAAGTTTTTGTTACTATTTATTCCAAATTAAACTGTAAATAGGCCTAGAATATTGATTAACTTGTACATTATCGCTGATTTTACGTGACACCTATATTTAGAAAAAAATTATAACATTTGAAGATAAAGTTATTTATTTATTAGATAATTTATGTAATTTATGTTGTGATAGTATGTTATCATCCCATTTTATATATGTCAATCATTTTTTAAATTTTAACTAGGCAGTACAGTAAAACCCCGATAATTCGGATTAATTGGGACCAGACCCAATCTGGATTATCGAAAATCCGGATTATCCGGAGAATAAGAAAAAAAATGAAATAAAATAATACATACGTACAGAAAATCACCTTTATGTTTAACTTATTGATTATTTATGGACAGTAAAAATGTTTACTTTGTAATAAAAAAGTTTGTAATTTTTTGCTGTGCCAGTTTTTTATACCTTTTGTGAGCCGTACAGTCACGCATCTGCTTGAGCATAAGTAGTTCGTGGGTGCAGTTTAAGTAAGAATTTAAATAAGAAAGCTTAAGGTATTCTTTCGAAAAGATTTCAGAAAAAAGTTTTTTTATTCAGACTACGACGATGAAACAAGTTTATGCTATGGAAATTAACCAAATCGTTTCACAATCGCTTGACCAAACCGATCCGGATTATCCGGAGATCCGGATTTACGAGGTCCGGATTTGCAGGGTTCTACTGTACTTTTTTAAAGGGTAGGTGACCTAGACATTTTTGAAAAATGTAATTCTTGCAATAAAATTGAAAAATAAAAAATAATAAAAAATTCAAGGAAATACTAAAACTTCTAAATTTTAGACATTTTGCAACATTTCTTGGTGTTTTTATATTAGCCAGGTACAGATGATAAATCACCAATTATGGTTTTCATTGCCATTATTCATATTGTAATCATTTTAGTTATCTTTTTTTCTTACAAATATTTTCTCTAATGGCAAGAATTAGATTTCAACAAATATGTATAGTTAAAAACTAAATAAAATAAATAATTAAAATGTCATGCATGTAAAAACAACTATTTACTTAACTTTTTTTTTTTTTTTTTTTTTTTTTAATGAACAATTTATATTACTGAAAATTCAATCTCTAATTTTATGAAATGCATTTTAAGGAATGTCCAAATATAGAGTGTTAGTTGAAAAGTATATATAAAAGTTTATGCATTTTGATCATACTTATATATTTAAAAAACACAAGTGGGTAAAAATGAATTTAATGATTTGAATTCTGATACTTTTGAAGGGAAAGCTTTTTCACACATTTGTAATTATTAGATCGTTACATTACTTCACTAAGGATGCCTAAATATATTTTAGCAAAAAATTGGAAAATTGATATCTTTATTATTTTTCATCAAATGAATGTTATCAAGATCCTTTAAACAATATTTTCCAATTTTTAAACAGTTGATCACTGTTCATTAATCATTCTAAATTTAACTAGGATTAAGTCTAGAGCTTTTTAAAGCTTAGATGTAATATTTGTTTATTGAATGTTTTTTTTTTTAAATTTATTATAATCACTAATTTTAAAATAATGAACAAGTTATCATAAGTAAAAGTACAAGAAGAGTTTTTCTATACTTAATTATTTTAAATTTAATTTTTATTCAATTAATCAATTCGTTTATCCATAAAGAAATCAATTTTTTTAGAAGGAAATTGTGATGAAAATAAATTTGTCAAAAAGTTAAAATTATTTATATTATAATTATAATATTGAAAAATTAAAAAATAGGTAGTCTGCAACCATTAATAATCACAAGAAAAAATTACTGTGATATTAAAATGATTATATTGTGATATTTTATAACATTGAAAAAAAAAATAAATAAATAAATGAGGTCTATAACAGATAATAATCATAAGAAAAAAATACATGTTTACATATGTATTTTTGTTTTAACTAAATGAATTATGGTTCCTATTTTTATATTTTGATTTTTTTTAATTATGTTAGAGCCTCTGAAAATGAAATTCCTACAGGAAAAATTTGCTTTAGACAGACTTCCATCTTATCTGGTAAAATAGTATAGTATTCCTTCTCAGCACCATGAAAATTTTCTGTTTAAGATATTTCTGTTTGAGATATGTTTTGTTTTATCAAGTTTTATTATATATTGGTCCTTTAACTTTGTTATGAATTTTTTTTTCTCATAAATTACATTTGTCATGTGTTAGGGTTTCTTTTTGGCACAATAAAATTATAGCAAAGATGAGAGAATAAAGCATTTCGAAAATGGGGTGTGCTTGCCAAAATAAAACTGTGCCAATCCTGTTATGCTTGTGATATCTGTTTCAAATATTGCTGCACGTAATTAAACAATGATTGTTATTATTTAAGTATATATTTTACTTTAAATTAATGAACTTTTTATAATATAATGATGAGTTATATTAGTAAATTTTATATATATTTTAGACCTTTGATGTTAGTGGTTTACAAGTGGCACTAGCTGAACGACATTCTGAAATGTCCCAGACAAGTAAAAGTGGTATACCTGTAGTTATACCAGTTCCTGATGACAAATCTGTGTATGATTTTTTCATATAATTCTAAGACTATTTTTAAATGATAATCTTTGAGTTTTTCTAAATGCATATCTTTTATATTTAGGGAAGCCTCAGATCTTGATGTACTGAAAACTGTCAGAGAAACTTTGCTGTGTGGTAATGAAGCCCCTGTTCAGGACTGTTATAAACCTAAATGTATTCGCCTTGTTCCACCTATACATGCTTTTGATGATGAGGTTGAAGATGATGTTTCTTTATATTTTTATTGAAATTATTGTTAATTTCTGAAGTTTTATTTTTGATGAAAAAAATCTTTGTTATTTTTATTATAACAATAGTAGTCCAAAGAAGTTCGATTATAACAGTACTAGTTTTTCATTTATGCCACGCATTCATCATAATTTCAGTTTTCTCAAATATATAAATATTTTTTGCTCTAATGAAACTTGTTTTATTATGTAGTTCTGCACATAATTAAAATGGTTTAAAAATTTTCTTCAATTCAATAATAATTATAAAAATTAGTGTAAAATTTCTTTACCTTACTCATAGTTAGAACTTGACCATGGCTATCCATTAACTGTGTGACTTTTAAAAATCTGTGAAATTGGAAGGGCTAAAAATTTATAATCAGTTCCAATTTTGAACACAATTTTAAAGCATTTATTTGTGCAGATTGTTTGAATGCATGAAAATTAGTGTTATAATAAAAATTCCAATATTGGATGTATGAAAAATCGTAGAATCTTTATCTCAATACATTTCAGGCATGAAAGAGTTCCTCCTAAAGTAGAAATTCTACCTTTTTTTATGCAATTTTGGACATTCTCTAGATTGATGCAAAAATGCAAAGAAAATTTTGGAAAAATAATAAGGGGGGGGGGGGGTGTCTGGAAAATTTAGTAATTGGATGTTTTATCTACTCAAACATTTGAAGTTTGTTGTTGAGATATTGTGCAAAAGAGACATAAAATGAAAGATGATCTTATATCATATAAGCATCTAAATGAAGTGGTTCAAAGTGTCTTTCAAGAATAATATTTATTTTTTTAAAGAAAGCTTTTTTTTTTTTTTTTTTTTTCTTTTTTTTTTTTTAATGAATATTTTGTACTATTTATACAATACTTTGGAGTAATTTCTGTAATACCTTTTTCAAAATTTATTTCTGAAACAGATTCATTTAGCGGGGAAATGCAGGGAAATTGTTTTGGAAAATTAATGACTGTACTTCATATAAGTTAATCTGATATATTTGGATTTGCACCTTTAGAATTGTTAATACTTTCTAAGTTGGAAAAAAAAAGTAAAAGTAATAGCAATCATATGTGCAATCACATTTAATTTTATTGTATAAGTACTGTTAAAATGACACTTAAATTATAAGAGTTTAGCGGCACTGTTTAGATGGAAAATTTTTTCCACCTTTTATGTCATTCCTTACTTTTATGCCTGACATTTATTATAAAAATAAAATGGTTTTGAAGAAAGAAAAAGTGATAATCTTGTTGCATTTCAGGAAGTTATTTTTAATATTTCTTTTTATAAATAAATACAAAATGTATCTAGAAAAAAAAAAAAAAAAAAAAAAAAAAAAAAATCTCTAAAATTTTTCATTATTTATTTTTTTCTAGATAAAGTGTATAATTTTTACTTTGAAATCTTCTGAAAGTGAGTGTAGATAGATTTTGTGTTTTCTACCTTAATATAAGCAAAACTTTTTATTAAATATGTTATACATGCTTGTGAGAAAATGAATAAATCACACAGACCACTTAAAGTGATGATCTACTATTGTAAGTACTCCTATCCTAGATATAATTAATTTTATAATAAAATAAAAATATAGTAAAGACATTTATTGAAAGAATTTGGTAATTTTTTCTTACCAAAATTGCTGTCTAGATCTCTTATGAATTATTCATATTCATTTTACCTTTGAAAATTTTTCTTGATGTACACTAGGGCGGAGCGTAAAAAACTTTTTTTCGAAATTCTTTTCTCCCTAGCGCAGAAAAGTTGTCTAGTGGTATCAGTAATATACTCACAAAATTTTAAAACAATCAATAAATATCTTCCGGTTCCACTTTTGGGTCGAAACATGCAATTTTAGCCAAAAATGTTGTAATTTTTCACATTTCAGTAACATTTTAAATTTTCAATTTTTTCTTCGCCCTAGTGCAGAAAAACTGAAAGAGTACATAAGGAACACAAGTCCAAAATATTAGAGTAATTAAAAAATACCTTCTGGTTCCACTTTGGGTTCTAAATATGGGAAATTTGCTGAAAAATATACAAATTTTCACATTTTAGTCATTTTTTTTATTTTTCAATTTTCTATTCCCGCTGGCACGGAAATGTTCAAAGAATACGCAAGAAACATAAGTAAAAACTTTAGAATAATAAATAAATATCTTCCGTCTTCCTTTTTGGCATCTAAAAATATCAAAATTGCCAAAAAGTATGTAACTTTTCACATTTCAGAGATTTTTTTTCCTTATCAATTTTTTCTTCTCGCTCGCGTGGAAAATTCGGAAAATCATATGCACAAAGATAAGTGTAAAAAATTAAAATAATTAATAAATATTTTTTTATTTAATTTTTATTACTTAAACTGGTAAATTCATGGCATTAATGTACTCAAAAATCATAGAACAATCGAATTAAAAACGATCTGTGGGAAATTCCTCTAAAAAGTTCAGCTTTCTGTTCGTTTACTGTAGTGTTACTGTTGGTTTAGTGCTCCGCTTGTGATAGGGTCTAAATGAGATATTCAATTTTAGCTTCTGTATATTATTGAAAAATAATACATCTGAAAGTGTTTACAAAATTTTAATTTTTAATACTGTGTTGAACTCATAGTGTGCATAGAAAATATTACAATATCACAATTAAGGCGCAGTATACCGGGGCCGTCGTGAAACAAGTTTCTCCTCTTACGGGCCTGATTCATGAAAAGATGACGTCACGCAAGAGATCTGAGTTGCAAACGGAACATATAGAATGGTTGTATGCGTGCATCTAAAATAAGGCTATAAATTTCCGTTTTATGATATTTTTTCAACAATTTGAGGCTTATTTTAGATCTGTTGAATTATACATTTACTATTAAACACCCAAAGTTCATAAATAAGACTTTTTTGTTTTTAATTTGATTTCAAAACTAAATTTATCCTTTGATTTCAAATACGTAAGATTCGTGGTTTTTATCGAAGATTTTAACTTCAAATATACATTTATGGCAGACAAAATCATACATTAAAATTGCACAACTTTAGGAACAAAATAAAAAAATAAATAAAAGAAATTATACAGAATTGAGATTCGTGATATTTTTTCATAGCGTTTAACTTGAAATACAAATTTATGGCAGGAGAACGCCTACATTAAAAGTATGCAATTTTAGCAGCAAGTAATTTAAGTTCCTTTTAAAAATAAAAATGCCTTAATTTTAAATTGTAAATATCGGGATTATTATTGCATAAACTCATAAATAAAAATATTATTTTTTTCAAACAATTAAAATAAAAATTCTTTTTGTCAATTAAAATTTCAAATTTCATAATGTATAATTAACTTAAAATACGTATTCTTTTAATAGATATTCAACTAAAAGAGTATTTTTTACTAGAAACACGTACTTTCAAATAATTTACAATAAATATGGCATTTAATATTCTCTCATAAAAAATAATCTCACTTTTGTTAATACAGATAATTATTATTATTATTATTATTATTATTATTATAAGTGAATTTCGTAGTATCATTTTAAACTTTTGTATAGTAATTTAGTAAGATATTTGTAATTCTTAACAAAAATAAAATAAAATAAAATAAAATAAAACAAAATAAATAAATAAATATAAAAGTTGGTTTCCACATTTGCATTTATTTATGAATGCAGATCGAAATAATTTTTTTTCAATAATGAATTGTATAATATTTTTTGGGTCTGGAAATTTTAGGAAAGTACTTTCATAATTAAAATTCATGATTCTTTGTAAAGCATTTACAATTATTTTCTGGGGGTATTAATTGACTTCTATCATGTACATAAAGTATTTACATTTCAGACGGTCACATTTCATTCGGGCAATCTAATTCTAAAATTTTTGTCTTTGACTAATAAGTTAATGCACTCACAACATTTTAATTTATGTGAAATTTCATATTTAATGAAACTAAATATAAAAGTCAATACAGACATGATGTCATTTTTATCTCAATATCTTCACTGCTGTTAAACACACCGTAAAAGAAATCCAATATGTTTAATTCTTCAATTTCATCAACAGCTATTAAAAAAAGTAATAATTGAAATTGTTCATTTTGCTGTTAGTATAAGATAATTAAACTTAAAAATTTTTACCTTTTTTCCTGCTTCCATAACTTTTATATAGTAAATGTATTTTTCCATTCATTTAAAAGGATAATCAAGGAAAAGATAAATTTTCTATACTCTTCTGATGATGTTGTCCAGAGCGGGTTTCTAAACTATCGATCTGATTATATATATATATATTTAAAAGATAGTCATTAAATAATTTTTATTTCGACTATCCCTATGCATAAGAACTTAGTACTATTTCTGTTTTAAATTGCTTTTGATTTATGCAAACTGAATTGTAAACAGAAATTCTAGACCCAAAATAGGATGTAAAAGGGCTTTCTTTTTACTCTTATCTATTAGATGATTCTAAATGTTTACTTCCCGACTTCAAAATAAAACTTATAATTCACATCACATCTAAGACCACGTGGGAATGGCATAGATTTATTTAATTCGTTTTAAATAATGAGATAAAAGGAAATACTCATTGACTTAAGTTAATCCTTTATCCACTAATTAATCCTTTTAAAATACTCACTAAAAAAATATATTCGTATAACAGAATATGTAATAGACTCAAATTATCTAAAAATGTACACACAATGTTAATGGTGATTGCTTCAGCCCTAGCATAAGCAAAATTTTAATGAAGGTGAAGTGGTCTGTGAGATGAAAAAGTCAGATCTCGTGTATGACTCATTTCTCCTGCTTGGGATTTCGAATCAGGCCCGTTAGAGAAGAAACTTGTTTCGTGACGGCCCCGAGTATACACGGGATTTTTCTCATCCCATTTTTTGGGATCCTACTGAATTAAGAACTGGCGTTCTACCAACTTATGAACATATAATGTACTTTTTTGTTGGTGAGAAATGAATCGAAATATAATTAAAAATCGGACCTACCTTTGGGGTGATAGCGGATTATGGGCTGAAATGGTTGAAGCAATTTAGCAGGCTCCTCAGTTTTAACGATTTCTAGGCCAAGAATAGTCCAAATGATTGGTTCATATAATGATAAATACAAGAGTATAAAGAAGTTTGACGCTAAAGAACAGACGAAGTCAAAATTGAAAATTTTCTTATTGGAAAGGGAAAAAACACCTGTTAGAAATTTTTTCTTACAAGAGTACATCTCTAGAACGATGTAAATGCCCACATGATATAAAAATTCCAGAATTGGAAGACAGTTTTTTAAGGATCAAAGAAATTGTTGATAGACCCAATTGATACATTCGGAAACACGGTCCACAACACGGAAACTTAGTAAATGAATGAGCAGGCTCGAAAAAGAATAAGAACATTTCAGAAAATGGTATAAAATGAAAAAAACAATCACTACTGCTTCATCGAATACTTAGAGTTATTTAAATCTTTTAGTCTTGTTGATGAACAACTGTGTCACGATCTTAGTGATAAACCTTTAGTTTCATTGCATTCGAATATAAATACTATAAGTATATTACGAACAACCCGTCGTCCTGCCCTAGCCAGAACTTGAGACACAATAGGAGTGTCCGACCGAGTTGCAGTATCAGTAACAGGCGCATTTCTTGAAGACTTGCGAGTTGTGACACGTGACGACATGTCCAAAGTTATAGACAGTCATAACACAAACAGAAAAAGAAATAAATATCGCATGAAATGCCAAGTCCAAGATTAGAGTTTCCTATCCACCAATATCTTGAAAAGATTGTATTTTGACTGTCGAAAAGATCCAACTTTAATTCAGAGGAATATTGAGGGAACGCTCCTTGAACAAAAAGTGCTTGAAGAATACTGGACACTTATAGAAGAACCTGGCTGCGATTATATAGGGCGAGTGTCACCAATAACCTCTTCTGCTATGTTTCTCATATGATTTTTTTATACTTTCCGTTCCAGCAAGAAGAGAAAATTGATAAGAAAAAAAATTTCTGAAATGTGAAAAGCTACATATTTTTTGGCTACTTTGATATTTTTAGACCCCGAAAAGGAAGACGAAAGATATTTATTTGTTATTATAAAGTTTTTTACTTATGTTTCTTGCATATTTTTCTAACATTTCCATGCCAGCGGGAATAGAGAATCAAAAAATAAAAAAATGACTAAAATATGAAAATTTGTATAATTTTCGACAAATTTCACATATTTAGAACTCAAAGTGGAACCAGAAGATATTTTTTAATTACTCTAATATTTTGGATTTGTGTTCCTTATGTACTCTTTCAGTTTTTCCGCACTAGGGCGAAGAAAAAATTGAAATTTTAAAATATTACTGAAATGTGAAAAATTACAACATTTTTGACTAAAATTTCATATTTCGACCCAAAAGTGGAACCGGAAGATATTTATTGATTGTTTTGAAATTTTGTGAGTATATTACTGATACAACTAGTCAACTTTTCCGCGCTAGGGAGAAAAGAATTTCGAAAAAAAAATTTTTATGCTCCGCCCTAATGTACACCTCATTTCAAAATCTTCAGTGTGTTTTCCAATTTGGCATCTGTAGATGATTTTTCAGCAAATTTGTTATTATCTTCTTTTTAATTGTCATCTTTATTTTATATTTTCTCTATATATCTAAGTAAATTTGAGTTTCTGTAAATTTTACAGTTAGAGAACATTATTGCCAGTCATCGGCTGGTCTGATAATAATTTTCCACGTTAACAGGGATGCTTTCTAAAGTTTCTAAAGCCATAACTCAATCTTTTTTTTTTCTTTTTCCAATTTTACTATATCTTGTATTAACAAAACAATTTTTAATTGTAGCATGAACATTTGATTCTACACTTTGAATGGTCTTTTAATAAAAGAACTTTTTCAGTTGCACACTTTTGGAAACTTATTTGATGAAAAATTGGTATTATAGAATGATTGATTTTAGTGCAAAATTGAGTATAGATGGTCAGTCCAGGCTATTTTTTATATTAATCAGTTGATAACTTTAACTGTAATCATTAAGTGGTATCTACTATAACAACTTTTCTTCTCTGTTTAGATTTTTTTTACATAGTTATTTGACTGAATAGTTTTAGTTTTATGTCTTATCTATGGAAAAAAAAAAAAAAAAAAAAAAAAAAAAAAACGACATTAGAGTATGAGTAAAAAGATAAGTAGCTTTTTAGGTACATGTGATGTATGTTTAATACATATTTTGCTATTCTTTTTCCCATTTCTTATTTTGTTTTTGTTTAAACTTTTCTCACTTCAACAAAGATTTGATTATTCATCAATAAAATGTTATAAAATTTCATATTTTTCTTTCATGTGTGCCACTCATTGATTACATAACTCACCAGTTTATTGGAATGCTCTTTTATAAATCAAATTACTGAAAACAGAGTGAAAATTTTAATAACATCCTGTCTTATATTAAAATTAATCATTTAAAAGAAATGGCATAGATATGATAAATTTAAACAGAAGTTTTTAAGCAGTCTATTTAAATTATTAAGTTTGTAAGTGATTTTGTATTTAACATAATTTATACAGCAATATTTTGTTGGTATTATTACAGTGCATTAGTTTTCCTTATTTTTTTCATGTAACCTTCAAAATTATGAGTTGTTTAGCGTATTTTGTTGCTTTTTCAATACATTTTAATAGATACATGCAACTATTTCTAGCTTGTGTGGATGAATCCTACTAATCCAGCTGAACATAAAATTATGTGGGACTCCTCCATGTGTGTCAGTAACACAGCAGGTGTAGAAGCCAAACGTCTGATGGCCAAAGCCTTCAAGTCTTCCTTAACTCTTACTCAACAGCAACAGCTGCTGTCTGAATTGGAAATCGACCCCAAAATTGTATATCATATTGGATTAACTCCAACTAAGGTGATAAATTTTGGTACACTTGTTAGCTTAGTTGCATATATATTGTTGCACTGTTGATAAAAATTTCGGTCATTAATTTTGTTCATTTGCAGTTAATTTTTCTGTATTTTCAAGTTAGCTGCATGTCAGCAGTTAATTGCCAAAAATTTCATGCCATTCGAAAGAAAGAAAAGAAAAAACCCATAAATTAAATTATTTTATATCCATATCAAAACATTGTTTCTAAATTTCATAAAAAAAAAAAAAAAAAAATCATTTGTATGGAAGAGAGAAAAAAAAAATATATTGATGAGACTTATGCTTGTTTAACATGAAAGTAATATTTATTTGTATGTATGTAGTAAATATGAATTAGGCTCAATTTTCTTGTCAGTTTTCAAGCTCATGTAATGTTCTATTAAGAAATTGAAAAAAGTAAATAGTAAACTTGCCAGATGCTGTTTGACTAATAAGAATGTAGTCTAAGTTTCAAGATTTTTATAATGCTCAAAAATCAGTTTGAAAGGGAGTTGAACTGTTATTATTGGAGTATAAAAAAAAAATATTCTATCTGATTCTAAAGCCTTGGTACAGTCAGTGTTAGTAACATGAAGAAGTCATGTGGTATCATTCATTGTTGATCCTATCTGTCTGTTTGAAGTCCTTTGTCAGAATTACTGGAAAACAAAGCCCATGTCTTCATTTCAAAACTTTTTTAGAACAACAATTCTTTTTCTGCAAAAGCAAAAATCTATTTTATTTTGTTGCAAACAGCTGAGAAGCATTGATGAATCATTATCCTCACATATATTTTAGAAATAAGGAAAAATATTAATAATAAATGTGTCTCTTTTTGGGAACATTAACAAAGCTTCCACAAATATCATTGATAATTATTAATGTTACACATTTTCTTTATTTAATCTTTAAAATCATATCTCTGAATGATTTATACAGTTAATTGTATTAATAAATCATTACACTAAATATTATTCATTTATATTCCATTAATTAACTTAAACATTAATATTTATTTATGTAAACATCTGCTGAATTATCATTTAAAAAATATAAATAAAAAAATATTTATAGAAACATTCTTCAAAAATGTCAAAATTAATTATTAAAAATTGATTATTTTTAAATTATATTTCTTTCAATCAATAAATTCATAAAAACATTTATTCATAGAAATATCCATTGAAGTAAACGTGTAAATATTGTTTTAATAATGTAAACCTCATATTAAAAATGTAAACATAACAGAATACTCGATAGAAAATAACTTTTAGTAATTTATCTAACACTAGCGGGCCGCCCTCGCTTTGCTTCGGGTAGAGCAAGTCACCCAGTCCCGTGTCACTACTGACACCGCAAATTGTTACTACCACTTCATCCCATTAACTTCAACTACTAAAAGCATTATCTTCCTTTTAGGTAGTCTGAAAAAAAGTAGCCTATATGTTAATCTAAGGTGTCAGATACCTGTATACAAAATTTCATAAAGATAGATCCACCCGTTCTTGAATTATAAATGGTGTAACTAACACGACTTTGTTTCACGGATATAGATTATAGCAGCCTGCCCCGGCTTCGCACGGGGATTAAAGAAATATTTCAAGTTATAAATTTTTACACACACAACCATACTCTCTTCTTTGTGCGTGGGGTTACTAAAAAAGTGTAAAATTATAAAAGAAAATTCGGATATTAGTATTATTTTTTTTATTTGTAATAATGTTTGTAAAAAGTTTTACACCTACAAAACAAAAGCCATTAAATTTATTGTGTCAGAGCTTCCCTGTAAACGATATTAGATGTTGTTTTACTTTGTGGCAGCAAAATAAATTGATTTTCAGGAGCTCCGACCCGCGATAGACCAACATACAGTTGGCCATGACTAAACCATTCTTTTCGTAGGTTTGACCTTGGGACTTATTAATAGTTTGACGCGAAAGACGTTTTTACAGGAAACTGAAGCCGTTTAAATGGGATTGGTAGATCAGTTGGGATCATTGGTATCCTTGGTATATGAGCTAGTTGACCAGCTGCTGGGCCAGTGATAATGGTTGCTACAATTAAATTGTCCTTCAATTCCTTTATGAGTAGCCTCGTCCCATTGCACATGTTCGGAGGGCTTAAATTTCTCAAAAGCATGATTGGAATTCCAATTTTTAACATCAATTCATGTGGTGGCAGTCCAGAAGGGTTTAGTGAATTTAAAAATTCCTGTGGATAATGGACTGCGTCTTCGATATTAGTCATGGTGTCTATTGATTTGAAATTTTTTACTTGGCCGGGAACTTTTTGAATAATCAGATTGTTTATTTCGTTGACACTATCATTCCTAGGTGATACTATTGCCCTAGAACACAACCACTGAAAGTCTTTTTCATGTAAATTCTCGATGTCAGGGTATACTGCATCTATTAAAATTTCTAAACTATGGACTATTTGGCCTAGAGACTCATCCAGAAGGATGTTACAATTTCTGCTTAAATTTGGAATGGGGAAAATTCCTTTCCCAAGTTTAAGAAGTTGCTGTGGAAAATCACTATCTGTCATTCCATGAAGATGAGCTTTCATATTTGTCTGTAATTTTATATTTTCAATCGAAGTCCATAAAGGCGACGATTTTAAGCATGCTTTGATGATATCTGCTCGCGTACCTCTGTTAATAACAGGAAGAGTCTGTCGGAAATCTCCAGAAAATACAAAAGTAATCCCGCCCATGAGAGCAGAGGAATTTCTAAGATCTTTTAAAGTTCTGTCCACGGCCTCTATATGTACTCTATGGCTCATGGTGCATTCATCCCACATAATCAATGAGGCTTCTTGTAATAATTTACCAAGAGGCCCATTTTTGCAAATAAAACATATAGATTGTTGCTCAAGATTTACAGTTAGCGGAAGTTTAAAAGTTGATTGAGCAGTTTTTCTATCCTTTAGAAGGGTTGCAGCAATTCTTGACGAAGCAACTGCTATCGCTATCTTCCCAGATTGTCTTATCTTAGCAAGTATTAAATTTGCAAGAAAAGTCTTTCCAGTGCTACCTGGCGCATCCAAAAACAAAATTTTGTTTTTGTTGTTATTCGCGCTATTGACTATAATGTCAAAAGCATATCTTTGATCTGGAACTAATTTTGGCAGATTTTCATTAACAAAAGCGGTCAAATTATTTGTGTTATAGTGCTGTACCATTGTATTTGTCACATTATTTTCTGAACGAACTGAAGACGGCAATCCAAAATCACTTAGGTTTTTATCATTTAGTTGTAAAAGTTTATTTTCAATTTGTATTAAACCTTCATTATAAATGTCATCACTGTATGGTAAGGCGAAGTCTTGATTTTGCAGTCGGAGTCTATGTCTAATATCTTGACATAATTCGTCTTTGAAATGGTCCCATAATTTTAATGGTTCCGACGGCTGACAAAATAAAAGTATGACCACAAACAACTCTCTTAGTTGTACTGGACATTGTGAAAGTGATGCTTCTCTCAGTGTGTTTTCCCAATGGTCATCGTTTTCTAGCAAACCCCTGTCACGGCAAGCTGCTTGATAGGTCTCTTTGAGAACTCCGTCAACGGTTTTTAAATACTCGAATGAGGTTGGACCGCGTACGTGATGTAGCAACATCCTAAGATAAAAACACTCTGATTGAGAAGGATGTACACCGTAAACTCTTCCTAAAGCAACATCTTTTTTTATACCCGGATGGCCAATTATGTCCTCACCACGCCGCCTTCTTGTGAATTTGTTGTTGGCCCATGTGTAGTATTGCGGAACTTTGTGGTATAGAAGTGTCTTTGCGAATTCATCTTTATTACAGAGCTCAAAGAAAGCCATCAAAGTAGTTTTACGTGGATTTTGGGCCACTTGTTTAGCTGTTTCTGCGGTGAAATACACCCTTTGGCCGTTTTCTAAGTGGACAGCTAACTGCAGGACTGTAGGATGTCGCTCGTGGATCGGAAATTCGAATATTCGCCAGGCGGCTTCGGATGTACTTATGTAACGGCCATTCACATAGTTTTTCACTTCATCGTTTGGGTTTCTGACGGTAAAAGTAGCTTGGTCAGATCCCTTATTTATATATTAACAAATGTATTTGATGGCTTGAACTGAGTGGCAGTACTCTACATTTATGTGAGCGTTAAATGTCCTACACAATAGTGGAGAATAAGGTACAATCCATCTATTATCAATATTGAACTTACTTCCTCTAATATTTAGTGTAGCACTCTGTCCTCCATTTTCGATGTCACGGCGACGATAAACTGGATAACCGTCTTCTCCAGTTTGGGTATCGTTGACGAAACATCGAGGGTACTTTTTTGTACAAATACCATTTTTCATACATGGTGCTGTTAAGTTATGCTCTCCGCATGGTCCGTGGACCATATTTTTAGTTACGATATTGTGCAACATCGGATCGTTTTGTTGATTGGGCAATTCCGCAACTATGACACTGTCAATTTCGTCTGGCTGGATTTTTCTTTCCAGCCAAAACAGCAAATGACAGTGTGGTAAACCACGTTTCTGCCACTCCACACTTGCCATATAACATTTTACTTTGCCGAATATTTCATCTTTCGTGAATAATTTTATGAATTTCTTCATCTTTAAGTGAAATACTCTTGAAATTATGTCATGGCGATTGAAAGGCCGCTGACCAGATAATAGTTCTAGTTTAATTTCAGGCCATTCGGAGTTACACGTAAAAGTGACAAATAAGTCTGGCCTCCCATAGTTTCGGACATAAGTCATGGCATCTTGGGTTTTTTCATGCAGGTAGCGTGCAGAACCCGTGAATGAAGATGGCAAGATTACGCGTTGGCCTATATTTGATGGGTCTACATTTGCATCTTGATTTAAAGCGTCTCTGAGATGAGTGTATTCATCAGCCCTCAGTCTCTGTTGATTACGACATATATAATTTAATCTTTCTGATATCAGTTTTGCCATCATATCGACAATATATAGACTAAATAATTCCCTATAATAATGTAATGAATTAAAACAGTTAGCTCTAACCATCAACCTAAATGCATAAAATTGCATGCACGTTACAGTTTTGTTACGCGCTGTACCTTGCTGAGGAATTGTCAAATAATAACCGTCTTCTCCCATTATAAACATTAAGGGATACTGTAGAGGATCATATGATCGGTGCAACTCAGAAATTCTTTTAAGTTGTCCGTCTCTACCGTGCAGCACTATATCTCTTGGGCCTTTTTCTTCGTCAACCAAGAGAACGGCTACCTCGTTTACAGCTGGAGCATTATACCTACCCGGGTGTCCCGTCTGCGGTGGGCGGTCGGAGCGAATAATTAACTTTAAATTATCTGAAGAGTTACTTTCTAAGTTTTGTTTAAAACTTCATATGTATACATTGTGGCTATTCAGTGCTGTCTGTAATTCGTTGATTAAATCAATTTTTAGCGTTGGAGTTATGTTTGACCGCAACGATAGCTGATCTGCGTCAGAAATAAAATATATTTGCAAAAATTGCGGACTTTGGCCTGATGGTGGTAAAAGGCTACCTATAAGGTGATACACTTGTCCCTCTATTTTAACACTAGAACGACCAAGACCGTCATTTTGACGGTTTTCAAATTTTATGCTTAAAAATTTTATGTAATTTATGGCGAGTTCCAAAATTTTATGATACGACTTTTAATGAAACATAAGAATATTTAAATATCCGTATTCAATTTCATTCTCAGGTAACCATTTTAATTTCCGTAATCAATATGACCTATACCTATTTATACCAAGACCCGTCAAATTGACGGCTTTGGCAATTAACAAATTCATCCCGAAATGGTGCGGACTTCCCCATTTTTCACATGGACTAGTCCTTTTCGCCCATGCGCAGTCCGCTCCAGGCTTCATATCAAACTTATTAGTAACTGGTAAATGTAATTAGGACGCGATCATTATCAATTGTACTTCTAATGTGATAACGTTCTTAGTGAAAGTGCAGTCTGTGAATAGTGTAATCTGTGCAAAATCCAACCTCGGAAAAAAGTATGAATATATTTTTACAAAAAAAATAACATTTATTTTTTGTAAATTCTAGTCAAAAATGAAATGATTTCGAGGAAGAAAAAAATTATTCGGGGAATACAAAGAACTCACTAGTATAAATGAAGACTGTTCGGACACTAGTTCAAGTAATAATAATGACTCTGAAAATTCTGGAGATGAAATTGAAGTACGAGATATTGAAGAAAGTGAAGAAGAAGAATATGAAAGTGAAGATTCAGGGAGTGAAAATGAAATTCCCCAAAAGAGCCACAAACTCAGAAAGCGCTTGCGAATAAGTTCAGATACTGAATTGGACAGCCAAATGGAAACTGAAAAAAGACAGGAAAAAGAAATTGCTCTTGGCGGTACTGAATGGGAAGAAATAGGGAATGGTTGAATTGGTAGAATCCCATCACACAATATATTCAAGGATTCTTCAGGCCCAACTGGTTATGCGAAACAAAACATTATGCTTGGTAATGTTAGCAGTGCATTTAGACTTAATCGAATTGATAATCGAATGATGGACATAAAATTTTGCACTGAGCTTGAGGCCAGAAATGTTTTACAGAAGGACGATTGGAAAATTACTATTGAAGAATTGTATGCGTTTTAGCTATTTTGTATGCTCGAGGAGCCTATGAAGCGAGAAATTTGAAATTATCCTATTTGTGCTCAGAAAAATGGGGACCTTCTTTCGTTCGCGAAACTATGAGTAGAAATAGATTTTTAGAAATTATGAGATTCATTCGTTTTGACAAAAAATGTGAAAGGGGTGTTCACTTACGAACTGACAAATTTGGATTAGCTTCCGAAATTTGGAAGTCCTTTATTGATAACAGCCAAGCTTGTTACAAACCAGATCAGAATATAAGCGTAGACGAACAATTGTTTCCCACAAAGGCAAGGTGCAGATTTCTGCAATATATGGCCAAAAAACCAGACAAATTTGGAATTAAATTTTTGTTAGCTGTAGACGTGCGAAGTAAATATCTTATAAATGGCTTTCCCTATTTAGACAAAGACGAACGTAGACCATCAGGAGTACCTTTGAATGAATTTGTAGTTTTGAATCTTGTAAAAAACTACGTAAGTTGTGGGAGGAATATAACAACGGATAATTTTTTTACAAGTATGCAGCTCGCAAAGAAGTTACTTGCAAAAAAAAAAAAAAAAAAAAAAAAAAAAGTCTTGTTGGAACTATATTAGCAAATAAAAGAGAATTGACGAAAATAGCTAAAGTTAGAAAAGATAACATGGCTGTTTTCTCCACAAAACTCTACAAATCAAATGGTATTGCTTTAACAGTTTACAAAAGTAAGCCTCGTAAAAAAGTACTACTCCTTAGCTCAAAACATAAATCTTTAAAAATTGCTTCTAATCGAAAAGAAATTCCTGCAACTGTGTCATTTTACAATGAGAGTTAGTTTGGAATAGACGTAGTTCACCAAATGGCCCGCAAATATAGTGTAAAAGCAGGGTCACGTAGATGGCCCTTGCAGGTAGTTTATAATATTTTGGACTTGGCAGCAATCAATGCGTGGATTTTATATAAAGAGATTTGTGATAAAAATATAACTAGAAAACAATTTTTATTTCAATTATCCGAATTATCTCCAGTGATTATAGGTGCGGCAGAAAAGAAGCCTCCTCCCAAAAACAAGATCGGAAATAAATGGATTGTGCTCTAGGAAATTCACAAAATATTTCTTATGATCGAAAATCTTGCCAAATTCGATTATGCAACAAAAACAAAGCGATTTATACTTGCAATGTATGCAACAAATATGTTTGTGGTAAGTGTTCATCTAAGATAACATGTACTTGTAAAATATGTGCCTCATAATTATTTTATTCATAAAATGTACTATACTATAAATGCAAATAGAAACTGGTTGTTTTTTATTAATAATTAATGAATTAATATTTTAAATGTTATTTTTGTTAAATTATATATATATATTATTTAGATTAAATAAGTCAAATATCTTTGTGGAAAATGTTCATCTAAATAAGAGATACTTGTAAAATATCTGCCTTATAATTATTTCGTGCATATCAAATGTGCTATACTGTAAATAGAAATATAAACTGTTTTTGTTTAGTTTCTTTATATTTAACATTAATGAATTATTGTATTAAATATTAATTTTGTTAAATTATATTCTTTTATTTACATTAACTAAGTTGAATATGTTCGTTGCTAGTGTTAATCTAAGATAACATGTAAGATATGTGCCTCATAATTATTTCATGCATTGCAAATGTACTATAAATGCAGATAGAAACTGTTTTTTAATTAAATTTTTATTAATAATTAATGAATTATCATATTAAATGATGCTTTTGTTAAATTATATATTTTTATTCACATTAACTAAGTCAAAAGTTACAATGAAAGCCGTGATCAAAAATCCGTCAATTTGACGGATGCGGTAAAACTAGGTATATATGAAACTCCGGTAGTTCTAGTGTTAAATGTTGGCATAAAATTTTCTTCTCTAATTTCTTTCGCGCCAAACGACGTCATTTGAAAAAGGCTATTGTACCTACGTATGTTGTTTAAAAAATGTACAGATAGTGAATGATTATTTGTCAAAAGATCTTTTATTGGCTGTGACGGCTCTTGCAAATTCGGGAGACAAACTTTTCCAGAAGCACAGCACATACCATTATGTTCATCGGTCCATTTTTTGGCAGAACACTTAGAGCAGATCTTATTCATGGCTCCGATTTGTACGGAAGACTGTTGAGCATAATCAATCTGTGGATCGTATCTGAAAGCCGATCTGTTACTATGAGCTAAAACTTGATTACGAACTCTAGTCGTTGACGTCTGTTGTCTTTCTCTCTGATCTCGAAGGCGTTGGGAACGCTCAGAGCTCGATTCCCTAGTGCGAGCTTGTACATTTCTAATATTTTGCTCTTTGAGCCACTGCAAACGCTCTGTACTCGACTCTCTTGCGCGTATTTGGGAGGTTCTTAAATTTTGTTCAGCAAGCCATTGCGATCGTTCAATACTCGACTCTCTTGCGCGTATTTGGGAGGTTCTTAAATTTTGTTCAGCAAGCCGTTGCGATCGTTCAATACTCGACTCTCTTGCCCGCACTTGAGAAGTCCTCAAATTTTGTTCGGCAAGCCGCTGCGAACGCTCGATACTGGACTCTCTGGCACGTGATTGCAACGTGTATTCTCTCTGACTTGCAAGACGATTTTGAGTTTCTGATGAAGATTCTTCATCACAGCGTCTTTTTGATGCCCTTGCCTGGGAACTATTTCTAGAAAGTTGAGATTTTGATCTTTTGGGCATTGTAAAATGAAAAAACAAAAAAAAAAAAAACAAATAAATAACTCTCTTAAATAATTTTCTTGGCTGTTGAACCTTTATAAAAATGTAATAATAATATTATAATAAAGAATACTGCCCAGTTAAACTGATGGCATTGAGCTCACAGGCTACAAATACTAATTGTACATTAAAGCCTTATATTTTCAAGGGTTAATTCCGTTCGAAAAAAAAATTAAGAAGGGGAAACAGCTCTCCCCTTTCCTCTTTTTTTTATACTTAATCATTGAATCTCCTATACTATCAAAGACATGCTTTATCATATAAAAAATCTATATCCAAAATTCAGAGCAAATTAGATAATTCTTAATAAAAACCCATTTAGCATTTATATAATTTAAAAGGAGTTATCCCCTTCTTTTATACTTAACCATTAAACTTCCAAAACTATTCAGAGATTTGAACGAAATCTGAAAATTCTGCTTGAAAAACCTATTTATATAAATTAAGAGGGCATTAAGAGGGGGGGGGCATTAGAACCCCTGTTGCCCCTATTTATACTTATTCAATGAACACTTAATAGCAGTCACGGAATCGCCTCATCAGAATGATCCTAATCTAAATTTTGAACGAAAACTTAATTCTGCATGAAAATGCCATTTATATCAACTAATGGGGGGGGCATTAGAACCCCTGTTCCCCCTATTTATACTTATTCAATGAACACCTAATAACAGTCACGGAATCGCCTCATCAGAATGATCCTAATCTAAATTTTGAACGAAAACTTAATTCTGCATGAAAATCCCATTTATATCAACTAACGGGGGGGGGGGGGGGGGCATTAGAACCCCTGTTCCCCCTATTTATACTTATTTAATGAACACCTAATAACAGTCACGGAATCGCCTCATCAGAATGATCCTAATCTAAATTTTGAACCAAAACTTAATTCTGCATGAAAATCCCATTTATATCAACTAACGGGGGGGGGGGGGGGGATTAGAACCCCTGTTCCCCCTATTTATACTTATTCAATGAACACCTAATAACAGTCACGGAATCGCCTCATCAGAATGATCCTAATCTAAATTTTGAACGAAAACTTAATTCTGCATGAAAATCCCATTTATATCAACTAACGGGGGGGGGGGGGGGGGATTAGAACCCCTGTTCCCCCTATTTATACTTATTCAATGAACACCTAATAACAGTCACGGAATCGCCTCATCAGAATGATCCTAATCTAAATTTTGAAAACTTAATTCTGCATGAAAATCCCATTTATATCAACTAACGGGGGGCATGAGCCCCCCGTTCCCCCTCTTATACATATCGAATGAACTCCAAAAACTAATCAGGGAAGCGCCTTGTCAGGATATACCTATATACAAAATTTCAAGTGGATCCGATATTTTTATCATGAGTTATCGCGTTACGCACATACGCACATACATACAGAACGGGCGGGCACATAAGCTCTCAGGCTATGATAGCCTGTGAGCTAAAAACTACCGAGTCTCTAAGGTGTTTCGTTTTCCATTTCGCTTTTGTTTACTTCGCCACCACGAATTTTGTACTGTGCTGAGCTGTTTCGGAGGGAGTTTGTGTTTTTTTCTGGATTGGAGATTTGTTTTTGTGGAGTCGTCTTCAGTTGTGGAGTGTATTTTTGCGTTTATTGGCACATTTTGTTTGGATAGCGCTCTTTCCTCTTCCGATTTGTTTCCTGAGTCGTATGGTGTATTATCGCGTCAGTCTTGATTATGAAGTAATTTATTCTGATAAGGATTAATACCAAGGTAAAAATAAAGAGCTTTTACTGAGACGGCATTTTAATTATTTTTTGAAATAAAAAACATGGCACAGATGTCATATACGCACCACATTAACACATGCTTTTTTTTCCCTGCCAATTTGGCGAAAATTTTACTTTTGGATATAAGTTACAAATTGCATGCAATAACAGGACATGATTTTTATTGCAATTTTATTTTTATTTTATTAATAAAATATTATTAATTTATTAATAAAATATTATTTATTTTATTTTATTTTTGTTATATAAAAATAAAATAACGCGAAAATTGAAAGATTCTAGTATTTTAAAAAAAGGAAATAAAAATAAATAAATGATAGCTTGATATAACTAATTATTGATATAGTATATAATAAAAATATTTTAAAGAATTAAAATAAAATATAACAGTAAATAAACATGAATTTAATAAAAAGCGAAACAATAAAAAAACAGTTATAAATAATAAACTTAATAAGTAACAAAACAGTAAATATAATTTTCACAATAAATCGTAAATATTAATACTTATAGCCATATTGAATGCATGCATTTATATTATTTAATCAGCCCATTTCACTGAAATCTTTTAACTTTTTTCATTTTATTCCCCTAACAACTGTTATAAACTTATTAAACGGATCTTTCTCCTTGACACACATGTGCAATGCCAAATTGGCGGGGGGGGGGGGGGGGGGGGAGCATGTGCCAATGTGGTGCGCATATGACATCTGTGCCAAAAACACTTATTGTGACGTAACTATAACAGTTAGACATATGCTGTCGCGACATTTTTTTTTAGATAATTATACATTCTGCAAAGTCGTAGAACATTATTTTGCTTTATAATCAATAGTATTCGCAGCACACGCAATGTAAGGATTTTTGGTACTTCTAGGTTATCCCATCGGCCAAAAAAATATCGCCAAACTATAAGATTAAATGCCAATAATGGATAATCGTGAATGTCACATTCAATGACATTAAATACGATTCACGTGTTTAAAATGTCATTAAGTGGTATTAATTTCGTTTTTTTATTTGAATTTTTATTAATATTCCACTAATTATTTGTTTTTTCGTTATTTAAAATAAAAATTATGTCAATATGTAAAATTTGGCTGTTAGTTTGGCGATTTGTATAATTTGGCAAAATTGGTCGGCGGGATAATAGAGAAGTACCGGATTTTTTAAGGTCATTTTTCTACACCTTGGGTTACATTATTGACATTTTAGTAAGGATCCCCCCTTTTTTTTAAAAATATAATATAGCCTATGTTTACCGGAAATAGTGTAGCTTTCCAACGGTGAAAGAATTTTTCAAATCCGTCAGGTAGTTTCGGAGCCCATTCAGTTCAAACAAACAAACAATCAAATCTTTCCTCTTTATAATATTGGGTATAGATGTGACGTCATTATTTACTGATTTTTATTAGTTACATATATCCATGCCTTTTGTTCCTTTAACAAATATTTCAAAATTCCTATGTTATTTATATTTAAATTATGACATCATATTTTTCCAAATCAAATATTTTAATAATAATTTAATTCTTTCTCTTTCACTTTACTTCTAATTATGCTGCCATTTTTTGCAGAGAACCTCTTATTAACGTAACCGATATTTGTGCGTCTTATATAATAAAATAGTTTTTTTTCAAGTATGATGACATATTTATTTTCCTTTGAATTATTTTTATTTTAATTTTTCACGTGGATATTGTTCAATTGAAAATTAATTGCCGAGGAGATATTATTATCCCAGATTTTGATTTTATTGGCAATGTGAAAGAAAAATGGTTATTTTTTATCGGAAAAATTTTAATTGATTCTGTATGAAAAATAATGAAATTTTGAACTATTAAGGAAAATATTTGAATAAATCAATTAAAAATTAGCCTATGTTCACCGAAAATTGTGTAGCTTCCCAACGGTGAAAGAATTTTTCAAATCCGTCAAGTAGTTTCGGAGCCTATTCAATTCAAACAAACAAACAAATCTTTTCTCTTTATAATATTAGTATAGATTGGCTATTTTCCGAAAGTAAACTTTTTTAGAATTTATTTAATATCATTTATTGCAGTTTAAAAATAATTAATTTAATTCTAGACTTTATTTGCAAGCGATAGCCAAAATTTGATCAATTTTTGATCATAACTTGCTGAGATATACAAATTCAAAATTATACCTATGGACAGCCATTTTGAAAATCCTGCATAACAAATTTTTTATTCATATAAATCACTATAATTTTCCTTTCCTCTCACCTCAAAACAACAATGTGACACCATGATAATTTTCATTTTGTATCAGTGCCAAGCCCCAATGTTTCACAAAACCATGATAGATTGGTTGGTTGCCTAATTTTTGGCAAATGCATTCACCACATCTGACGTGTGTTTTGCCATCATGAACAGAGCAAGTGCACATTCTTTGACCATGAATGATGCAGTAATGGCTCGAAACTGAACGCTCATTGGTTGATTTCAATTGAGCTTCAGTTTTCAGTGGATTTTACTGTTTTTTGTCAATTGACACTCAGAGAAATATAACGAAAGAGTAAGGGTGTGAAGTAGAGGCTTTGGCCTCTGTCAGATAGAGTGATTTTTTTTTCTTTTGAGGGAACAGTTGAAAAACTCTGAAGAAGTTAAAAAAAAAAAAAAAATCTGGATGCCTCCAGAAATTTCACTAAGGATTTATATCACAAAAAGAATCCCGTCACAACGAATGAACTTACTATGGATACCTCATATGGTCTCTATGTTTGTTTGATATGCCTCAATATCAAACTTAAAAAATCTGAACTTTAAACAGTGATTTTCTACAAACTTCAAAGGGTGATTACTATGTTAATATAAATTTAATGTGTTTCATTAACTTTCTTTCTCTTCATAATGATTTGATGTTCCAAAAATTCTCTTGTTTCTCATAGAAAGTTCTAAAAACTTCAAAGGATGACTGTTTTAACAATATAAAGTGCTTCATTAACTTGTCTACATAGTGATTTGATGGTTTGACATTTTCAAATTGTCAACTACATCTTTCTGTCAAATATTAAAGTTCTGCATAAATATACATAATGAAAAGTACAGTAGATTCCCTCAAATCCACACAGCTTGGGACCAGAGGTTGTGTGGATTTTAGAATTTTGCAGATTTCTGTTCATTGCTTTGTTTATATTTCTTAAAAAGCAATTTGAATGTAGTTAATAATGAAATCAAAAGCATAATAAATGTTTACGATATACTAAAATATTAAAATAAGTAATAAACTAAAATAAAAATTTAGATAATTTTTTAAATGATTAAAATACTAAAAGCAAAAGTCAAATTAATAATTAATAATATACAATTAAATATTCATTGAAATGTGTTTTTCCTAAATTATTCAATGAAACTTGCCTCATAAAGTTAAATACTAATTCACATCAGGGTAATAAAATAAAGAAGTTTTATTTCAGGTTTAGCCAGACTTAATAACTAAAAAAGCTTGATTAATACATAAATATATTTAGTAAGATTATGATTACCAATAATATCAGCAATATCTTGATTTTTTCAAAAATAAATTATTCTTTCTTCATGAAAAAACATTAATTCAATAACCTTAACCAAAATTACAAATTAAAATACATATGAAATTGATATAAAACTAAAAAATGTCAAATTTTGCACTTACATCTGAACTGAATGTTTCATTGTTTACATCTGTAAATTATGTGTGGATTTTAGGAGTGTGGATTTGAGGGAGTCTACTGTATTTAAAATAAATTTGTGCTATTATTATAGCTTAAGGATGTTTAACTAGTCTGACATCTCCTGCATATCATTAACTACATCTTCTGTCAGATACTGAAGTTCTGCATAAATATACACAATAAAAATATACTTTTACTAAAATCTCCATTATTTATAAAATTTTCTATTGCCAGAGATTCATATTGGTAACTTTTATTTATAGACTTTTTAAAATTAATATTGAAACAATTTGTGTTAATTTTTCACACTTAGCATATATTGTCTTCAAGAATCAAAATAACAGTTCCTTTTTAAATTTCAGTTTGAATATTCATTTTACACTCAAAAAAGAAAATAGTTTATGAAATGCCTATGATTAAATCAAATGATATAAATGATGATGTTAATATATTTTAAGATAGTCATCCACATTTTACTAGTATTTTATGTGTAATAGAGAAAATATCTCATATTTGCATTTTTATTATTGCCTTTTTAAATACCGTATGTACTCGCGTATAAGTCGACCTCCTAATTTATATTGTTAAAAATAAGGAAAAATTTTAAACCCGCAAATAAGTCAACCCCCATTATAAAGATTTAAATTTTTTTTTTTTTTTTTTAATGCGAGAAATAAAATTTATTTATGCATACAAAGAAACAAACAGAATTTCTACATAACAAGTGCTGCCATTGAAAAAGAAAAAAATACGTAAAACGCCATTGGCTGAAAAATACTGAATGCATGTCGTGCACAATGACGTCAAACTTCCCTTCAACTGCCGTGAATAGCAAAATAACTGTGATCTGAAGATCACAGGTCAGGAACATTACGAAGTCGCATATTTTGAAGTATCGTTCTGCTGGCAGCGAGAAATAATGACACTCGAACTCAGTTTGCTCTTGATTTGGAGAGGGTAAAAATAACAGTATAACATATTACTTATTTTAAACTTACTTTTTGCTGAATAAGTCATTTTAACGTTAGCTTTAATTGTGCGGGGTTATGGAGCCCCTTACTTATTACTAGAGAAATTTACCAGAGTTGTAGAAAATGTAGTAGAGAAAATGTGTACTTTGAAGTTATTTTTCCATAATTAGGCAAAACTTCTAATATCAATCTAACTTCTTGTAAATAAAATAAATGCAAAATACTTACAGTAAACGATGACTCAAAAATTTTTTTCATAATATTTATTGAAGATATTAGACACCTTGAAAAACACACTTGGTTATATTACAGATGAAACTCATAACAGGGGCCAAAAATGGAACTTGCTCTTAACTTCAGAGTAACTTTCCTATACCTTTTAAACATAGCTTTTCGTGAGTTACGCGGAACTTCTTACACTTCAAAATATTGTTACATTTACTAAACTTATCGGAAAAAAAATCTTTAAACAGAGCGTTAAATTAAGAAACATCTTTTGAAAACACCGCTCGAATTACTCACACACTTCATACCCCACCAAAACTTGAAAACTGTCCCTTTAAATTGGAACGAAAACTACTAGCCAATCACAAGCGACTATGCAATTTGCATAAGTCAGACGATAATTAACATTTTACATTAAACATTTTTTTTTTCATTCATTAAATTTATTAAATACATCTAGAAAAATTACTTTAAACATGAAAATTACTTTAAAAATGCTTTTGTTACTTAATTAAATCAAAATAATATTTGTAACTTAAAAGAAACTTTAATACAGGCGAATGCGATCGCAAGTAGTAATAACTGAATACGCTCTATGACTGAGCGCGACACGAAACAACTCAACCGCGCCGTTGAAAACATAAACAAATGCCGATTCGGCGGGGAAAATGTAAGCAAGAATTGCAGGTTCCATTTTGGCTTTACAAAATATATTTAAATTAAATAAAAATAGAAATGGATGGGAAAAACTTTTCCCCACAGAATGCCCCCCTTTCCCATTCATTTTGATTTTTCACTGCAAATAGTTCTTTGCAACAGTTTATGCAAATGCAGGATAAAAAAAAAGAGTTTTTTTTTTCTCTGTTGTTGGTGGCAAAGTTCATCACCATAAGTAGGCATCACGAAACATTTTAAACGAGTCTTTGACTAAGGATTTTGTCAAAAGATCAGCGACGTTTTCTTTGGAGAGGACATGTTTTACATCGAAAAGTCCTTGACTGTACCAGTCTCTGATAAATTTGTACTTCAAATCAATGTAACGATTCTTGATCGTATCAGTTTTGTGCTTCATAAAAGAAATGGCTGCAGTATTGTTGCAGAAAAGAATGGGACGTTGAATAATGATGTCATTCAGTTGTAGACACTTTTCTAGTTCAGTAATAGACATCTGTAAAAATTTTAAGTCTTTGACAGCTTCTGTTGCAGCGATGAATTCAGCTTCCATGGGGCTTAAGGCGACACAGCTTTGTTTTGCAACTCTCCAAGTTACTGGCATATTGTTTACGAAGGCGGTGTATCCAGTCCATGACTTTCGGTCAGTGGTGTTACTTGCCCAAGAAGCATCCACATAGACAGCTAACTGGATTGGAGAGTCAGACCTTGCAAGTTTCAATCCAAGAGATTTCGTTGAAGATAGGTACATCAGGATTCGAAGAAATGCTCTGTAATGCGAAAGATTTGGCTTTTCAGCAAATTGTGAAAGTGCAGCAACTGGCCATGAAATATCAGGACGGCATCGATGAGCAATATATTGTAGACAGCCAAGCAAACTTCTGTAAGGCAGATTCTCAGGAAATTCATCTTCCGCAGCTGGAGCAGGATTATACCCAGGTGGAGAAGGAAGAGAAACATTAGTACAATCAGGAACATCAAATTTCTTTAAACACTTTTCTATATAATGTTGACAATTGATATTAAAAACTTTATTATCTTCTACTTTAAAGTTTATGCCTAATAACATTGTGATAGGACCTAAAATTCTAACTTCATAAATTGATTTGATTAATTCTACTACTTCTTTTAAAACTTCATCATTTTTAGCGAATATTGGTAAATCATCCACATAAACTATCACAATTGCTTGACTTTTATAAGAATAGACACATGTTAACCCTGGAACTTCAGTAAAACCATTTGAAATCAATTTATTATGCAAGTCATTGTACCAACACTTTCCAGCCTGATGAAGGCCATATATTGCCTTCTTTAAGACAAAATGTTCTTTCCCTGGAATAGTGTAATCTTGGGGTTGCTTTATGCAAATTTCTTTGTCAATTTCACCATATAAATAGGCACACTTTACATCAAGTAGACAATGTACCCAATTAAAAATTTTAATGAAAAGGGCAATGAAAAGACGAATAAGTGTGAAATTTACAACAGGACTGAATGTGTCGTTGTAATCCAAGCCTTCTCTTTGATTATTTCCTAATGCAACTAGACGTGCTTTAAATATATCTCTTTTTCCCTCACTATTTTCTTTTACTGTATAAACCCATTTGGTTACGATTACCTTTTGATTAAGTTTTGGGACAGGTGTCCAAACGTTTCTATCTAACATAGTTTGGATCTCTTGATCCATTGCCTCTTTCCATTTCTGAGCTTCTGGGAGTTGTTTTGCTTGTAAAGGACTTTGAGGTATAATTATTTCGGTTAATAGTGCTTCTTCAGCCAATTCGCTTTCAGGTTCTTTTTCTAACCTAATGGGACCTTCATAAGTATTTGCTGAACTAAAATTTGCCAAGGTGTCATCTAAAATAATTTTATTTGCTTTACAATATTCTAAAAGTTCAGGCGTTGACCTAAGTGTTGAACCAGTAGGCGACAATAAATAAACATCTAATTTACCTTTAGTTATCCCTTTCTTTCTTGTCTTAAGATACCTGTAAAATGTGGCTTTTCCTTCTTCCTTTTCTTCTGAAATTTCTGGAACTTCATCTTCAGATGACACATCATCCTCCAACTTTTCCAGAGAGCCTGGTTCCATTAAATTCTCTTCTTGAGTGGAAGTTTTTGAAGTAGAGGGTAACTGTTTAACAGATTCGTCAGTTATGGGTAGATTATCTGGACCTGTAAAGAAGTCATCATCACTTGTAAAATCAACAAAAGAACGATGTGTTACTTTCTGCTTAGGATAGCCATGTAGTTGGGCCTCATCAAACGTCACATGTTTTGACTCTACTATAGTGTTTTCTCTTGGGAAATAAATTCGATAACCACATGATCCTAAGCCATATCCTACGAATATTCCCTTCTTCGCTCGAGACTGGAACTTGTTCCTTTTCGCCTTTGGTTGATGTACATAAGCGATACAACCATAACGCTTTAAGTGTCGAATGGATGGTTTAGTTCCATACCATCCTTGAAAAGGTATAGCTTCAATACCGGTATGAAAAACCCTGTTTCGTATGTAGTTTATGGTCATAACAGCTTCAACCCATAAATTATCTGGCATATTTGCTGCTTTCATAACAGTTCTCATTCCGTCGAACAATACACTATTGTAACGTTCCGCTGTTCCGTTCATTTGCGGACTGTATATCGTGGTTCGTTCATGTTTAATTCCTAATTTATTTAGCATATCTTTGACCTGTTGATTGCAATATTCTAAGCTATTATCTGTTCTTATCGCTTTAACTTTCTTATTAGTTTGGCGTTCTACAAAAGTTATAAATTGCTTTAATTTAATGAAAACTTCATCTTTAGAGCGACCTTTTAAACATAGCTTTTCGTGAGTTACGCGGAACTTCTTACACTTCAAAATATTGTTACATTTACTAAACTTATCGAAAAAAAAATCTTCAGAGCGTTAAATTAAGAAACATCTTTTGAAAACACCGCTCGAATTACTCACACACTTCATACCCCACCAAAACTTGAAAACTGTCCCTTTAAATTGGAACGAAAACCTACTAGCCAATCACAAGCGACTATGCAATTTGCATAAGTCGGACGATAATTAACATTTTACATTAAACATTTTTTTTTTCATTCATTAAATTTATTAAATACATCTAGAAAAATTACTTTAAACATGAAAATTACTTTAAAAATGCTTTTGTTACTTAATTAAATCAAAATAATATTTGTAACTTAAAAGAAAGTTTAATACAGGCGAATGCGATCGCAAGTAGTAATAACTGAATACACTCCATGACTGAGCGCGACACGAAACAACTCAACCGCGCCGTTGAAAACGTAAACAAACGCCGATTCGGCGGGGAAAATGTAAGCAAGAATTGCAGGTTCCATTTTGGCTTTACAAAGTCTGTAAAAAAGAATCCATCCTTTTCAGAACGATTCTGAAAAGATTCACAGAAACGATCGCAACGTCGGATTTTCGGAATGTATTCGCAGAATTGCTCAATGGAACAATGTAAGTTTGTTAGGGATGGCCTAGTTGCATATCAACTGTACGTCCTGTCTAGAGGTGGTTCGGCTATGTGAGGCGGTAGAGTCTATTTGGTATCCCCTGGATCCAGAAAACTGGCGCATGCGCATCTACCGTTCTCTCGCTCGCCAGCTTTGTGATTCCAGGGGATAACATGTAGACACTACCTACATGGTATCCCCTAGAATCACAAAACTGGCGCATGCGCATCTACCATGCTCTTATACTTTGAGAACGCTACTTCTGCTGTTTTGTTATTGTTATGCATTTTATTTTAAGCGACAAAATTTCTGAAAACGCGATGGCGTGATTCGTATGGTGTTTGTCTGGGAACCGGAGATCGTGGGTTCTAACCCCGGTAAGCGGGGATCTCTGTAAAGTTTGAAAACAGAATAAATTAACTTTTTGAAAAATTAGATTTTTGTTAAAGTTATATAAATATTTTTCAATGCTTAATTATTTAAAATTAATTATCAATTATTTTTATATAATTAATTATCGTATAATTAATAATTAATTATCAATTAATTTATTATATGATATATTTACAAAAATAATACTAATTATATTATTTTTTTTTAATTGTCATTTTGTAATTAAAACTACATACATTTGTTTTTCAAGCTGCAATTAATTATTATATAATATTATTAATCTTATTATTAATTAATTAATTAATTATTACATAATAATATTAATATAATTATGTATAATTTATATTGAAAAATCAATTATAGCTTTCTGTAAATAAATACTTATTAATTATGAATTATATTATTTATATAGTATTAGTTATGCAGTTAATAATTACATAATTATTATACATTTATTAATTAATAATTATGTGATTATTATAGAGTTATTAATTAATAATTATATGAATATATTACATAATTATCATAATATTTTTATATAGTAATTATATAATGTATATATAATAATAATAATTATTATTATATTATTTATATTTTAAACAAATTGGCATTTGTAATTAGAACTACATACATTTTGTTTTTAGCTGCAATTAATTATTATATAATGTAATTATTATTAATAAATTATTATGCAACATGTAAATATTAATATTACTTATTAACTTATTATTATATCGTGATATTAATATAATAGAAGTTGTTATATAAATATTTTTCAAAGTTCAATTATTTATACTTAATTATCAATTAATTTATTATATAATATATTTACAAAAATAATAATAATTATATTATTATTTATAATGTTAAAGTTAAAAAAATATTTTTCAAAGTTTAATTATTAATAATTAATTATTGTATAAATTTTAATAATTAATTATATAAATATATTACATAATTATTATATAATATTTTTGTATAATATAATATACTTATATAATAATTATGTTATTTATATTATTTAAAAATTTGGCATTTGTAGTTAAAACTACATACATTTTGTTTTTTAGCTGCAATTTATTATTATATAATGTAATTAGCATTATTATTAATAAATTATGATGCAACATGTAAATATTAATATTACTTATTAATTAATTATTATATAGTAATATTAATATAATTTATATTAAAAAATCCATTATAGCTTTCTCTAAATAAATAGTTTATATTTGTTTAGTAGTAATTAATAATTATATTATTTATATTTCTTAGAAAGCTATCTGTAATAAAAACTATATATATTTTGTCTTTCAAGCTGTAGTTCCAGGGAGAATTTTCATTTCTAATCCATAAAAAAACAAAGTAATAAAATTATAAAAAAAATTGTAATTTAAGAAATTACCCCAACCATTTGAAAAATGTTTCACTCGATACATTCATCTATCATTTTAAGCTAAATACCAGTTGTTTTATTGTGTATTATCCGTGCCACTGCTATAAATGACTTTATACATGCTGCAATTTGAAGGTACGGTTCGTTTAAGTTATATCACTCTATTGTCGCCAAGCATAAAAGTTGGCGACGAAAGAAACATTTCAAACTATTTAACATTGTTGGTGCAAAAGTAATCATTATTAAAATACAGCTTTGGCATATACTGTTATACTTGTAAGACTTTGGCATATATTGTTTGATTTTACAGAGCAGAATTTTGGTGATGGAGGTTTTAAACCAAAATCGATCGCAGCACATGCATCTGTGAATGGGTCCATCAGACATCGAATCAAAAAAGTTTTTTCCCAGTTTTTCCCAAGCCGATTGCTTTTTAGTTTTCTTTTTAGGTGGTGGAAAATCAAGAGTAATAGCTATAACATTTTCCGGCTTGTTAGAATCACTATTGGCACTCAAATTTTCCTGGTTAGAACCGACCGATAGTAAAACGCCATGGCTAGTGGATTGGTCGCCCTGGCGACATGATGTTTTACAATTAATCGGTTCGGCATTAAATTGCTTCCTTTTTCGTGATCGCCTTTCAACACGTAATTGGTTTTCAGCGGCTCAATAATCTTTTGATTTTATCATTTTCTGCATTGAAAGACGTTTTTGCGCCAAACCAAATACAGTATTACTCAGTTATCCCGTCGACCAATTTCGCCAAATGATACGAATCGCCAAACTAATAAGCAACTTATACATGTTGACTGTGTTTAATATCATTGAATGCGATATTCACGTTCATTCATTTCTTTGGCTTCGGCTTTTTCCGTATCTGTTAATTTCCGTCTACCCATTTTTAAATTTGTTAGTTTTCTCCTTCATTACAATGATTTTAACCATTTTAATTTACTATTCAAATAAAAATTCTTCTAAAAGTAAAGAATTTAATTTAAATTCAAATAAAAATTCTTCTAAAAATAAAGAATTTAATTTAAATTCAAAAGTGGTAACATCATTCAAAAGTGGTAACATCATTCAAAAGTGGTAACATCATCGGGTCCATTCTCCCGAAAACAACAACCATTTTTCAAATGGTTAATAATATCAGAAGTCTGTGTGTGTGTAAGTGTGGGGATACCCCGAAATTATACCTGCTTTATATTAATAATATTATATCTTAATTATATTAATCATTAACAATTTATTATTATCTATGTATAGTAATTATTACTAAATATTGTTAAATAATAATTATAAAATATTCATGTATTTTTCATTTATAATATGCAATTTTATTTTTTTTAATAAAAAATGATAAATGTTTAGACTATGATAGTTATACGTGCATAAGGTATTCATATTGTACAAATAACTTGATGCGCTTGACTCGGCTTGATTCATGATGCGCATGTGTCAGTTTTGTGATTCTAGGGGATAACATGTAGGTAGTGTCTACATGTTATCCCCTGGAATCACAAAGCTGGCGAGCATCGGTAGATGCGCAAGAGAACGGTAGATGCGCATGCGCCAGTTTTCTGGATCCAGGGGATACCAAATAGACACTACCATGTGAGGCATTAGGGAGCCGTGAAAAAAGAAATATTGTGTAATAGTGGTTAATCCACGAATAAGATATAAGAAAATTTGTCTAACAACTAATAGAGAGAAATATGAAATAAAGTTTAACAAAATGTAAGAGAAAAAAGAAAAAAAAAAAAAAAGAAAATATTCCATTAGTTCCAAAAACACATATCAGTCAAAATAGCTACTGGGACAAGCCCCATAAAAAAAAGGAAATAATTCAGAGACCATACATCTTAAGCATAAAAAGTTAGTGTTAATATCTAGCAATTAAAGTTTTTTTTTTTTTTTTTTTTTTTTTTTTTTTTTTTTTTAAGTAGACAAAAAGAGAATATATAGATAAAAAAGGAGAGAGAAAAACTCAGTCTTCATCATCTAACAAGAGAGAATATTTTGGGCGTTTACGGTTGGCAGGGTCGGAGACCTCATAGTCTGGCAGCTCAGCGATGATCTCATTGGGGATATTGTTAACTGATTTGTAGAAATTTTTAGCAAGATGATTTATGCGTTTAGTAAGAGATGTTGTGTTTAAATCCCTGCGGATAGTAGTGTTTCTCAAGTATCGGTGACCATTTCTAATGGTACGCAGACACCTATTGTGAGACTTGTTGAGATAATCCATGCTGGTTTTACAGGCAAATCCCCAGATGGGACAAGCATATGTTAGAAGGGACGAATGCATGCATTATAGAGAATTAATTTGTTGTGAATAGAAAGGGTTTTACCTTTTAATAGAGGAGTTAGAGTTTTGTAAACACCGGCAGCCTGGCCTCTAATATTAGTGAAATGCTTTTTCCATGTTAACCTTTTATCAAGGGTAACCCCCAGATACTTAGTATCATCGGACCAATTAATAGCAGTGTTGTTAATAGTTAGGCGAATTGGGTTATCTCTACATCTGGAGAAGAAGACAGCAGCAGTTTTCTGTTCATTGAGCTTAATGCGCCATAGGGTGCACCAACTAATGAATTCATCAAGATGTTTCTGTAATTGCTCATTTTTGGAACGGTCTTAAAAGGAGCTAATCCTCAGAATCGTTCCGAAATGCGACAACTCTGAATAGGAACGATTCGTCAGACTCGTTCCGAAGTGAAGCGACTCTGAAAAGGAGCAATTCCTCTGACTCGTTCCGAAATGAAACGACTCTGAAAAGAAACGCTTCCTCGGAATCGTTCTGAAAAAGACCGACTCCTCTGAATTGTTCCGTAATGACATAAATCACACATTTTTTTTTGTTCTTTGCAACAGGGTAGAGTAGATTATTTTTTGAAAAATAAACTAAAAATGATCTTAAATTCAGAATTCTCGAGGTTGGAAGGATTCTGGATTTTGGATTTTGTACTCTACAAACACAATGGGGTGCTGCAGCACCGATTCGCTAGCAAACTATTTTCCGATATTTTATTTATAGATTTTTTTTTTAGGTCTCAGGTATAAGTCGACCCCCCTTTTTGAAATTCTTTTTTGTCTAAAATTTCTCGACTTATACGCGAGTATATATGGTATGTGAATGATTTTCTTTTCATCTTTGATTATTAATTTCTGCAACTTTAATAAATTCATTTATTTTGATTATATTCAGTAAATTTAGTAGTCAAATAATGATTTTACACAATTATGGCCATACAGTGATTGTGGAATTATATTTTGAAAGCTGCAATTAATAGTTTTTATCAATATTTAACTTTAATCAATTGTTTAATTAATTTTAACATTAGTTTTCAACCTATAAGTTCACAATTATCTAACAACTAATATTTTAAAAATTGGCTTTTTTTTTTTTTTTTTTTTTTTTTTTAATTTGAAACTTGTTATTTCTTTGCATCGCTTTTGCAATTATAATATTTTTATACATACATTTTTCTTTAAAATTGAAACAGTTTCTAGTTCATAATATTATCTGTAGATAATTATACTGTATCTTTTCTTTTTCACAGTTTCCAGATTTAGTTGAAAATAATCCTACTATTGCTGTTGAAGTCTTGTTAAAATTGATATCATCTAGCCAAATAACTGAGTATGTAATTTTGTGATATCATTTAATTAATTTTTTGAAATTTAATACTTTTTTAATTAATAAAATTATTTAATATTTTTAAAAGTTAATAGTAATGTAATTTCATTATTTTATCTGTGACACTTTTTACTCTTTTGTTTTAGCTACTTTACTGTTTTGCTGAATATGGGACTGTCAGTTCATTCCATGGAAGTTGTCAATAGACTAACTACTGTGAGTATTGTATAAAAATATCAATATTTTATGTGCCTAGATGTTTTTAAATATGTTGTACTATCATTAGTACACTATGTCTTAGAAGCTGTATATGAATGATTCTAATTGTTATTTTTGATGATTCTAATTAATAATTTTAATTTTATTACTTTTAATTTATTTTTACTTTATATAAATATTAATTTAATTTTACTTGAATTTGGAATATGTTAAACTCATATAAGAATGGAAATTAAAAAGCATAATTGTTTTAATTTCTATTCTTATTAAGGTAATAATAATAGAAATTAATAAGAATAGAAATTAAAATAGTTATCTTTTATAATATCCGTTGTTATTTGGCTTTAGCATATTTCAATTTCTAATAATTAAGTCAAAACTTTTAAATGAAGTAAAGATATCACAAAAAGCTCTTAAAAGTTTTTTTACACTTTTTTTTTTTTGGAGGGGGGGGGGCACTTCTTCTTAATTGTTAGTTCTTTAATCCGTTGAACATCTGAGGACTTCTTTTTAATTCCCTAAAAATATTCATGAAACACTGATTAAAATTTCGTTTGACAGATTGGTTTAAACATAGCTTCTCTCTGAATGAAATCCAGGGGGAGGCAATATTTTGAAACAGATGTGTTTGTGATCCATGTGATTATTATTATTTTTTAAAATTATGGCAAAATGTTATATCTAAAAGTTTGAGAAAATCTAGTTTTCTAAATGCTGATAATTTTCAAAATTTTATTAAACTATTTTTTCTTAAACTACAGAATATAACATAAAATTATCCTAAATTTTCCAAACTATGTATAGTATTTTTCATGTATGCTGTACTCTAGAGTTACATTCAGATTTGTAATACCTCATTTATGGAAAAAATTACATTCTGCAATATCAATTAAGGTTACATTCTATTAAAGTATAATGTCTAGTAATTGCATTGTGTTTACAATGAATTATTTATTATTTTGCAAATTTAAATCCAAAAGTGCTGCCCAATGTATTCAATTACTAATGACATATTTACAAAAGTCATTAAAGTCCCTAATAAAATTAGAGATTATCTGAGTCCCTTTTAATCAGATTTTTGCTTTAACTGAATTATCTGAAAAAAAAAAAAAAAAAAAAAAAAAGTCATTTATTTCCATTCTGATTAGTAAACCAAAGTTCTAAATTACATCACCTTCTATTTTTTTTAACCTGAACATTTCATTGACAATGACTGTTTCTTAATGTTAGGTTCATTGTTTTAACTTCGGTAATTTTGTAATCCCATGATTGATAATGCAAAATTCAAAGAGATATCTTTACTGAACAAAAAGATTTGTATCAGGTGATTTATGAGAGTTTCAGTATTATATATTGTTTCTTTGAAAAAGAGGATAGCAGTAAGAGAACTATCTGTTGCTGCTCTTTCCCTCTTTTGAAAATGGGAGAGGGGTGCATTCTTTGAAGACATGAGAATTTGTTACTTTTCTATAGTTAGTATGTAGAATTCAAGATAGGATAGTACCTTTTTGCATTGGCAGATACACATTCTATTTGCTGGACTCTGAGAGGAGTTGTTGAATGCGGAATGCAAAAAGAGGAATAAAGGGCTATCTTCTCTAACACCTTTGATATCATATCCTCCTTTTTTTGAACAAAAAGTTAATAAACTATCTGTGGTGAAGGTATTTTTTTCAGCTATAATAGTGTATGATCACCTTAGATCAGGACACTATAGTTGAGTAGGTTGATGTTTATTTCAAAAAAAGGTTACTGGTTCTTGGCTCTTGAGAACAATGGGAAATGAAGAAAAAATACTCTCCTAGGGATGGCCAGTTAACTAATACCTTTTTTAATTATATTTCAACGTTACCGGATAGTCCACAAACATATTTGAATTCAATGGATGGATTAAAAAGTGCATGTATGCAGGCTACATTCTCAGTAAAATCTAAAGAAACAAGAATTTCAGATTCCTTTTCTACTAAAAGCATGTTAATTTATCAAGTAGTTAAACATGTATGCTGCTTACAAGCAAAATCTCCTATTATCAGGGGTAGGGAATTTTCAGAAAATTTTGCTAGCCAATGATTTATTCTACCAGCCAGCAAGATATATTATAACAGTTGAAAATTATTATGACAAAATGTATGCAACTACAAAAATAGTTAATTACTATTAATACAATACAAGATTTTTATAATTTTCTCTAAGTAGAGAGGAAAGTTTAGCGTAAGATAAAACTTGTTACTATGTTTACATTGCATAGATTTGGAATGTTATAAAATATAGCTAATTCGTTAAAAAAAATAAATAAATAAATAAAAAATAAAGATTTTGTCATATCTTCACAGCTTGCAATTTTTCAAAGACAACCAATAATTTATATGCCCTGTTAAATAATCCACTTGCCAGTGGTAAGTAAAATTATGTATTTCCCCATCCCTGCTTTTTATTGCAAGGCTTATTAGCTTTAACATTTGCACATTAAAGCCTGACTATAATGATAAATTATGTATAACTTTTTTTTTTGTCCCTAGGATACAGTTATAGATAGGTTTCACTGTACATGGATGTAATTAAATTCTGTTAGAGAATTTCAGAGTTTTAGAAATAAGAATATTTTTAGCAATATGATTGTTACTAGAAGTCTGGATCTTAGTGCCTGCTTTGTGAACCTTGTTGCAATGTTTTAAAACTTAATTAGCTGTGAAAATGATGCTATTCCAATAGTAAAATTAATTGCTTGCCTTTCAATTATTAATCTGAGAATTCTCATTTTTTATTAAAAGACTTTTATCGTCAAGATATGTTTTAGTGAATATTGCTCACCTTTAATTTCATAAATATGGAATCTAAAAAAGATTTCTCTTCATGGAATTTCAGATTATGAACAGTGATTAATATTTCTTAAAATCCCACCTATTTTTCTATCATAGGTTTAATAAAACTTTATTTCTACAAATAAGATGTAATAATTGATCTTCATGTTTGTCTCCATTTTATTGAGTAAGATTTGCTTTAATTTTATTATATTTTCAGTATCAAAAACAATAACCATAAAAAATAATTTAAAAATAGCAGTTCACAGCACTTAAATAAATGCAAATTCTCTTGAAAGTATGTTATATTTAAAGTAGCATCCAAATACTTTATTGTCATTTTCATTAGAAAGTCAAAGAAACCTAAAATATTTAACAACATGAGCATTTTGAGTCTTATGTGTATTACTGCATTTTGTCCCTAATTTGGAAAATATTTTAGAAAGTAAGATGAAAATAAAAGCAATTCTGCTTTTATGCCCTTTGTCATCTAGATGAGGAGCAAATGGTGAGTGGAGAGATCAAAGCAAATATGTGTCACCGAAATGCCATTCATGAATATAGCCATTAGATCAAGATGTTCTTATAAATTTGAAAATAAACTACAGAAAGAAGCTCCTGTTAGGAAAGATGATTGAGGGTCTTGAAAAACAAACAGTTATAGATTACCTAAAACAAATTGCATTGAAAAATGATACATTCTGAAAGTTTAAGTTAGATTAGAAAAAAAGCTGTTGAATACAATGAGCTGCAAGATGCTACACTTGCATTTCTGATGACACTTCTAAAAGGCATAGCTGACAACTTGTACGTTATTTTTTTACCTCTAAAATTTAATAAAATTTTTGCCACATCCAGTGAATTAAACACATTAACAGATCCAGATGCTTTTAACATTAATTAATAATAGAAAATGATGATCTCATTAATTAGAAATACAACTTAAGTGAAAACACATTAATGAGAGCACACTGTATTTAAATGGATTGTGATTTTGCTTTTTACTTCCAATTTTGCTTTTTTAATAGAATTCAAATGTATATTAAATAATTAAATTTTTTAGTTCTTAATCTATTTTGTGTAATATGATCTTTTCTTTTATATTATGAATAAAATTTTAATGATAGTTTGCTTTTTTTTAGGCAATAGAATTACCTACAGAATTTGTGCATTTGTACATATCCAATTGCATAAACTCTTGTCAAACAGTGAAGGATAAATACATTCAAAATAGATTAGTTAGATTAGTTTGTGTCTTCTTACAGTCATTAATCCGGAATAACATCATAAATGTGCAAGTTAGTAGTATTTTATTCCTTAATTTTCTGTTCCATAATAAATATATGCATAATAATTATATTTATATTAGAAGCTTTTAAATCATCCTCTACTTAATTTTTCATAAGGGTATTATGCCTTTTTAAAAAATCCTCCCATGCATGAATTATTGTTAAATGGATGAAAAACATACTTTACACTGAAAATGGAATGTCAAAATTTTTTATGTTGAATTTTAAATTTTTTACATTTATTAAAAAGTTATAAAACAAACCTCATATTACATTTACAATCACTAAAAATTATTATTCAAAGTTATTAAAGGAATTTTTGAGATAATTTAAATTTGGCCGGATTAATAAGAAGTAACAAATAATAAAAAAAAATATTTTTGCTCATGTTTTTTTTTTTTTTTTATCTAAGAGTTGAAAATCTTTTCATCTTGCTGAACAGGAAAAAAAGTTAAAGGCAGATTTTTAAATTGAATATTCTAATAAGAAATCGTGTTACTTTCTATCGCTCTAATACACAAAATTACTGAATTTCTGGTATGGTTTTAATAATAAAAAATAAATAAAATAAAATATCCGTATTTTTTTTATATTGCTTTTCCTTCTATGCAATTATATGTAAGGTCACCATGCATGATATAGTTAAAATTTTTAAATCATCCTTTATTTAATTTATTATAAAAATTTAAAATAATGATATTTCAATGTTAAAAACTTTCTTCTAATATTTTCTTTTAATTTGACGATTCTGATTGACTATAACTGAAATATTCCTTATTGAGAACGTGAATTGTAATATTTTTTTTTGGACATATTGCTATGATAAAAATAACTTTAAACTTTTTAGAATCCTGTGTATTTTAAATAAAATTATTTTTTCTTATAATTTAATCTTAAGTTTTGGCTGTTGCTTTATATTTGACATATTTTACAGAATTGAATGCATAATTTTTTAAGTTAGTGTTTTTTATTGAAAAATTATCTTTAAAAAAAAATAAATAAAAACCCCATTTAAAAAAATATATATAAGTAGCATGAATCTTTTAAAGACTTTGTTTTATCATACTGCACGATAATGCTGTATAGTAGAGCTCAGATGCATTGCTAATGATAAAGTCCAAAGTTTGCCTCCTAATAACTTTGGAACTAATCGAATTGTGAAGAAATTGAATAGGGGAGGTGTCCTACTCTAGATCTCAAAGTTAAAAAAAATTCATCCAGATCCACCGATAAGTTTTGGAGATCCAGTCACTTTTTGCACGTGAAACAAAAAAAACAGACAAACAACTCAATTATAACCCGAACCAGGAACCATTCAGTAATGTGTAATAGCTTGTTCGAAAGCTTTTAATTTAGGGATGTGCCTTTCGAAGGTCCGGTAAAAAAATATCAAAAATTAAGGAAATGGCACCCATTTAAAATTTACATAATGCTATACCTTCCATAATTTATCATTATAGAAATCTCTCTTTTTTAATTGCTAATTCAATTATTTCTTTTGAGTTGCCACCAACTAAAAAACAGTTCAATAATTTAAAAAAGAAATGATAACACATGTTTTTTTTTATATAGATCAATAAAAATTCTGATTCTCCTGATAGATTTTTCAGTTTTTGAAATTGACGTCATTCGAAACAGAAAATACATTTTTTTCATAAACATATATATAAATTGAAACTAAATATGTGGTAAAACAACATCGCACCTTTATTTGAGTGATTTTGATGTCAAAACAGTTATTACAATACATATATTTCAATTAAAAAGGGATAATTTAGAAAGAAAATTCTTCTATATTTACAAAAATAGCAATTTGAAAATCTGTGTAGATACCTATGATAGTAAGAAAATCTGTGTAGATACCGAAAAACTGCAGTGGGACTACCATCTGGGAGGGGGCAGTTCTGTCGCCAAATGTTGCCAAGTTTTTTGCCAACTTGGCGATATATTCCCAAATCTGGCACTGAAAATTACTCGCCAAAAATGAAGCCAACTTAGTGTTATTTCCCGTATTTTGCCAAACTAATATGTCTACTAATAACTTTAAATGAATACTAATAATAGTTTAGATTTGTTAGTTGAAGGTGATTAAAAAGTTCCTGAAAGGATCTGAAAACGCTATGCAATTATATAAAAAATGGTGGAACCGGAGAGAAAAGTAGAGCTCAATTTAAAAAAATGTTACAGAAAAAATTTTGAAATATTTTCAATCTAAAAATCTGCGTAGCAAAGAAATGGAATCAGATGATCTGTAAAGCTCATGACATAACCCAAATTTTTGTTAACTGAAAATGTAGACTGAACTTTACTGGTGCCTTATATTCAGAATTATACTATTATTCACACAAAATGATTACTGAGCAAATTAGCCAATAAATTAAGCTCCACAACGCTAAACGAATATAAACCATGATGTAATAATTAAAGTATAACATTAATATAATCAAGTTGTTGAGGAATTGATGTAGATAAATATGTCTGAACACAAATATTTAGTATATGTTTGAATCCTATCTGATCAAGGTTTTGAGTTTACTTGAAGTTTTGATCTTTCATTTATCAAAACCGCTGGTATGGAATTGTGTCCACACTTTGTACTGAATGAACTGTTCTCATACTTCATCATTACATAAGCCTGTAACATATAGTTATGAACCCAAATTTTAAAACTGGTTATAGATGATTGAAATACGGAATGAGTTAAAAATGCCTTTTTTCCCCTGATTGATTTTAAGGCATCAGTAAAGCTCAGTCTTCATTTTCATCTAACAAAAATTTGGGTTATTTCATGAGCTTTACAGATCATTAGATTCTATTTCTTTGCAACGCAGATTTTTAGATTAAAAATATTTCACAATTTTTTCTGTAACATTTTTCTAGATCTAGCTCTACTTTTCTCTCTGGTTCCACCAGTTTTTTATATGATTGAAATTATTTACTTTGCATGTCATATCAATGAAAAAACTTTTTGTTAAAACCTTCTGAAATTTTGAAAAGACATAAATTTTTAATTGAAAGTTTTCTTTTACACAATATTTCACTATTCAAAAAAAAAAAAAAAAAAAAAAAAGAAACTGTCCCTTTTATTTACAATGAATTTTTTGTGACCTTGGGTAATTCTTTGCTAATATTAAGAAAACTACTATAGACAAAATTATGAAAATTGGTGGTATTATAAGAGAATGTTTGATAAATATGCTGACACAAACAGTTTTTAAATCACATAATTATTTTAAGAGATATATATTGTTAAAATTGGTCAAAATAGTTCCATTAAAAAAGTTTTATAGGAGCAAAACTATAGACAGGAATTTAAACATTTTTAGTTTATTGTATATATCAAAAAATCCCGGTGTCCAGATTGCATTTATTTTTTTTAACTAAACTGATTTTTTGATGATTTTTTTTCCATTTTAAATTAAAATTTTCAGCATTTTGAGAGATTTTTTTTACATATTTTAGAATAGATTATTATTTTAAATTGTTGCCAAATGATCAAAAAATAATATTTACTTCAAATTAAAAAATTATTTATACACGATGATCACAAACAGAAAAAAAACTTTCAAAAGAGAATTAAATAATTACAGGTTAAAAGTGGGAAATATTGAAAATTACTTCATAAAACTATATTTACATGTAAATTTTAAAAGAGAAATTAAATATTAAAATAATGAATTCATTAAAATGTTTTTATTAACTGTCTTAAATAAAAAAAAAATTACATCATATTTAAATTAGCCAAACAATAATATTGCAAACAGTTTAAATTTAAAAATATACTTATGTGGGACATTTCACATTTCAAAATGATCTTTTAAACCATTGTTGTCAGTTCTAACACATCAGAAATGAAAAAAAAAAAAAAAAAATTTTCTTTCTAGCAATAAATGTATCTTCACATGAATATAAAAAAGAAAAAGAAAACTTTAAAATAATAAATAAATTCATTAATGTGCATTAAAAGCACCTTGTAAAAGAAATTACACCATATTTAAATGACCAAGTAATATTTAAAAAATGTTAAAATTATAAAAATGTATTTAGACAAGACATTTACTTTGTATTTTGATGTAATCTCGCTAACTATTGTTGTGAATTCTAAGATGGCACAATTATTTCCTTTCAAACAACAAAAGTATTTTCATGTGAATATTAAAAAGAGAAAGAAAAATTTAGTGAAAATTACACCAAACTTAAATGATACATTTAAAATGACTGAATTAAAATTTTTTCTTATAACGGATATAAAAAAATACTAGGAGGCAAAGACTCTGTGTGTTTCACTGTTTAACTGATCTTGTTTAAACAAACATGTCAGTAGATGTTTAACAGCAGCTGATTAGACCTTAAAAATTCCCTAATCAAAGGAAATGAATGGAAACCCATTTACAGGGAGATTGCTTCTTAAAAATATATCTGATTGGGTGTTTTATTTTGAAGGCAAAAAATAAATGTAAAATTTCTTCAGACTTTGCTTACGTCCTTAGTCTCAGTTATGTAAAAGATATGTATGCCAATTTCATGACAATTGGATTATATTTAGAGATTGCACATTTTGGTCACTTTTCTAAAATTGGGCAAAAAATACAATTGTCGGATTCCCCTCTAAGTCCACAAAACTTTGAAGAACAATCTTTTACTTTAGTATGCTGGCACCACTGATATAGTTACGCGATATCAGACACTCATGAGAGGTACATAGTGAAAAGACTAACTCTTTCAATTAAACTTAATGAACAATTTATTTACACAATATTTACAAATGATAAATCAATATTTACAATTACGAACTCAGGTATAGGTGATCCAATTCAACATTAAATTAAATACAGAACACACGTTCTGTGCACTGTTAAGCTACTCTATCCTCTCTTATTCACGTTAATTAACTTGGAGATCACTCTTAATCTCTCCAGACACCCAGGCTCAGTCCTCTTAGAGCCTCGCTCAACACACGCTTTTTTGGACCAGAGCTTTTCTCTGGAACCACCTCGCTCTTTTCTCGCAAAGCCAAGACTAAACTCTCAGCTCTCACTCCCTAGTGAGCCATCCACAAATGGGGTTCATTTCTTTTCCCCCACGGATCTCGTCCTCTAAAAGGAAGGTCACTCTTTCAAGACTTATCTTTCTCTTCAGTCCCTGTTTGCCTATCTTACAACCAGAACTATGTCACTCTGCTACTTGGATTAAGACTCCAGATAAGAAAGGAATTCTATTTTAGAGCGTACATTACACAGAATACATTAGCAAATAAAAGAATAGTTTTAGATAATAATCGCTTATCCAAAACTGACAACGATTTTTCAGTTTTACTTATTCTTATTGGGAGAACTAAAAAACACAAAATTAAAATAACTCTAAAACTTGGCACTTTGACACATTTAAGTTGGCTGGGAAAAAAATTACGATGGTGCTGAAATCAACAGGAAACTTTCTTTTACTTTTTTTTTTTTTTGTTAATCATGCTTTTTGGCTATTACAGCAGATTGATTATCAAATAATATTATGTTACTACTGATTTTGATGTAAATTAGCGTATCTGTAGTAACAATTAATCATATTGTAGGTCCAGTACAATGTTTGCAAGTGTAACCAAATTGTTTGTAATTTTTTCTTGCATTTGTGTTCTCATGTTTAAATTTTTATTTATACTCTTCAAATGTTGGTTAATATCAGCAAACTTAGTTTTTCATGAAGAAAATATAAATTTATTTCCGAGAAAATCAAAATGCCACTAATATAAATGATGATCACTTCTTCTTTTTTTTTCCCTGAGACACTTTTTAATCAATCAAGCTCTTTTATTAAATCTGGATAAGCATGACATTTTCATTATTTTACGATTATATGGTAAATTATATTCTTATCTAAGATAAAATATATGGCACAACAGTAGCATTTTCACAATATCTGAAAATGTACTTTAACTGTTGTTATTATATTATTTATATTTTCTTTTTCAGTCATTTTGGATGTTTTTTAATCTGTAATTTTTTTCATGATTTTATATATAGTAATGCCTAAAATAGCTAATTTCAAAGTTTCCATTGACAAAAGAATGGAACAGAAAATATGTTAGTTGGATAATAATTTAAAAAATAAAAATTATTAGAAAGCTTACTTCTGGTTTTAAAGATAAATTTTTATTAGATTAATTTATAATATGACAATACATCTGTTAAATTTTATATCTGTTAAATTTTTATTAATTTACATAATTAATCTGTGTAATTATTAATTATCAAATTAATAAATTATTTAAATATTTTACTTAACTATTCTTTTAAATTCTTTTTTCTGATTGTTTTGAAAAAAAAAAAAATTACAAATGATTAAAACAATTAAACACTAAGAGATGGAGGAATTAAACAATATTTATATCAGGGGGCCACCCCCCTTTGTTGTTTCTGTGGAATTTTACTTTTCTGAAAACCTACGAAAGGCCATTGTTTTAGTTATGTTGTTCTTTTTAAGTTCATGTGTTAAAAAGAAATTAAGAAGAAAGAGGTTCACAAGAACTCTTCTACCATGACAATTATAATAATAATAATAATAATAATAATAAAATTTGACCCAGACAGATAGCAAATAAAGTTAAATAAAATCATGTAAATATTATGTTACTGGGAAATACTACAATCATCAGATGACAAGAGAAATAAATACTTCTAGGTTAACTAAAGATTATATTAAAATATTAATATTTTCTTAAACCTATTTAAAAATTATTGGAATATCTTAATAAAATGATATTAGAATTAATTATTCTGGCTGTGTCAAACATTCTCTTTTCTAGACCCTTTCTCTTTTTCACCCTGTTATCATGTCTGTCTCTTTCTGCCCAAACTCACTCACATCAGCTTTTTTATGCCTCTATTTGCTGATGCAAAGGCAGACCTGTTGGAAAGACTGTAATGTCGCCATTTAGAAGGAAGATTGAAAACTCTAGCCTTCATTATGTTAAGAATGTAAAGAAATTATTCTTTTGATGTTTATTTTAATGATAATTTTTAGAGATAGACCAAAAATTCAGTTTCACTTTTGGCCTGAAATCTGAGTTTTGCTGAAAATTCATTTTTGGTGAAAATGAGACTGAAAATTTGACCAGACTAAAACTTGACTGAAAGTATCAGTATTCTGAAAATTTAGTTTCTTCCTTTGGAAAATTTTAACATTACTCATCAATTTGAGCTGTATTGGCTCAAACAAGACTATTTATTGCTAGGAGTTTTGTTATTTATAATTATCAGTCATGACTGACTCAAGACATGAATATAATTTTTAAAATAAGCAATGGTAATATAACTAAACTTTTTCACATGTTGATTAAAATCTGCAGATATAGCAGTAATAGAAAATTTTCAGTTTGAAACCACAGAAGTATTTGGAATACTTTTTGAGAAAGTTCTAATGTAACAGATGATCATTTACAAAAATCATTATAAAAGATAAATCGAGGTGTGTATACTTAAAATTAAAATATTTTTTAATTAAATGAGATTTGCATAATTAAAAAATCTTTCTGTGTCATTGATGAATTAATTGCATTTCATTTTGTGTAAAAATAAAATTTTTGGGTCTGAGGCACAGAGAGCCAACTTAGGCCACATGTATAATTAAGTAATAATTATGTATATTTAATAAATATACATAATTGGTTGATAATTATGTATATTTAATACACATGCATAGTTACTTAATATTTATGCATACATTAATTACATATGTACAATTTAATTACTTAAAATTTTTTGGATATTTTCATTTTTGGCTGAAAATAGGAAGATTATCAAAATTAGATTTCAACTTTAAAAACCTGTTTTGGTTGATCTTGGATAATTTATGCCATTGATTCATTAATCATGGTTATTGTCATCATATCATTGACTTAATAAATTATTAAATCTATTACAAACATTAAAGTCATGCAACTTAAATATTCAAACCAAATTTGTAATATTATGGCTGTTAAAAAATGCTGTTATCTCAGTTTTAGATCTTTGTTATACTTTATTCATTACTTATGTAGCTGAAGTGTATTTTTTCCCTGTAATTTTAGGATTTATTTATTGAAGTTCAAGCCTTTTGTATAGAATTTAGCCACATAAGGGAAGCTGCTGCATTGTTTAGAGTTCTGAGACAAATTGATCATTCTGATCAATTAAATGGGCAGTCTTGTCCAAATATGCAAGGAAATTCTGGGAAGTGAAAACTATTTCCATAATTAATGCTATGTAAGTCACCATTTGTTTGTATTCTTATACTGTTTTTCTTATATCGTAAGCTGAAAAGAGCTGATAATATAAGTATAAAACTGTAAAGAAGGCTTGTATGAGAGAAGTATAAAATAATAATAATCATTAAAAATCTACTCAGCTCAAGACCAATGACTTTGCAGATGTTATATCATTGCTTTGTTTACATTTTAAAACCTTCAGAATAATTGCATCTTTAAAAAAAATATTATGTTATAAATATTAAATGCTAATTACAATCAATATACAAATAACCTATTATAAACTATTTGTTTTAATGAATATGAATAATTTTGATAAATTATAACTATTGTTAAAAATTATTACTTAAATTTATTAAACATTTTATCTGTAGTAATTTGTAAAAGCATACATTTTATATTTAAAAATATTTTCTTGTAACCTACAAACAATCAGGAGGCTTTAGTTTATCACAGAAGTTTGTGCAATTAAAAATTCTCATGTACATCATAATTATTATGAACATTATCAAAATTTTCTCCTCTTTCTTCTGATTCAATATCTCTGAAGACTGTATTATACTATTTATAAATCCTTCATCTGTGAGATGTTAAGTGATCGTTTCTTCATAAGTTCAAGTACCAAGCTTTGAACCAATCAATCATACATGCTATATTTTTTTCCTTTTGGAATCTTGATTAAAAATTTCATTTTTAAAAATTTTGAATATTGTGCTCTTTTTAGAGTTGTGAAATTTTGGAGTTGACTGTACATTATTTATGCAATTATTTTGCTAATTATATAGCAGTATAATTCAAATATGTGGTGACAGTTTGTAATTTTTATAGTTGTTATGTCTGATATTTTAAAAGGCTGGATTAAGTGAAGCTTTTTTAATATAAAACAGTCAAACCTTGGTAACTCAAATTATGATTTCACAAACTTTTCGATATCTCGAAGAACAGAAAATTCCCTTCAAATTTCCATTGCACACAATGTTAAAAAAGCTTGGTTTGACGAATATTTTTGGCTCATACCATGATAACTTGAAATTTCTTTTGGAAATAGTGTAGAAATTTTTAAGAATAAAAGAACTATGTTTCCAGGTCATAGTAGTAAACTTCACATAAACTTTACAATGAAGAGATATAAAGACTAGTAGTACAGTCGAACCCCATTATAGCGAACCCGGTTTATAACGAACTCCCGGATATAATGAACTGAAATTTTGGTCCCGCCGTTTTCCTATTGTATACAATGCTATTTTACCCTTTTATAGCGAACCTCCGGAATCTTAAGAATCGGTTATAACGAACTTTTTTTCTAATCGACCATGATTTTTTTTTTCTCTTTTTTTCTTTTTTGCCGATTTGGGAAAAGATTTTCAACTCTAATTTTATAAGAAAATGCATGCTGGCTAATAAAACATGGTGCAAATTAACTATGTCTCTTTATTAAAGAGTAGTAAGACCTGCATTCTTTCTCTTTTATGTTAGCCATTCTGCAGGTGTGATCACGCCTACCCGTCAGTTATTTTCCATTACTCTTGTCATAACAAATCAGTAATGCATTTAAGCTAACGTATTTAAGAATAATTCGAGACATGACAGGATTAAAAAAAAATCTTTAAAGCAAGCAATAATCAAAAGCTTTTTCCTTAAATTATACTCTCTGGAGTTCACAAGATGATGAAAAAAAGGGAAATTTCAATGAAAAAACACTAAACAAAATAAAAATAAAACGCTTTTTAACGCGCCAATAATTAGTGTTATTCATCCTAACTCTGGATAAAGTGTAAAGATTTTAGTATAGTCAGGATCATTCTTTAAAGTGTCTGCTCATTTATCCGAACTAGGGTTGGTCTTGAATGTTTAGATAATCGGCACTTTACTACATTTCTATTTGTCTTCCTTTTTAGTTAATTTATTTAGTATTGTGCCAGTTTAATATTATCAATTTTAGTCAATTTAATTCATTAATGATCATATCTAAATGAATTTACGTTTTTTTTTCTTAATACATTATTGAACATATAGGTATCAGGTAATTATATAAATATTTTGTAAACTCTAACATTCTTTAACGGTCCGGACATAGCGAACCACCGGATATAGCGAACAAAAACTTCGGTCCCTTGAAGTTTGTTATAATTGGGTTCAACTGTACAATGAAATCTCTTGATCCCCTCTCCTCTCTAAGATTAGAGTTGAAATCTAGTTTTATTGTTTCCTTTTGTCTTTTCAGTCAGTTGTCATTGCTCATGGAATGACTATGGATATTTTCTTGAAAGGTTTAGGTGGTTTTAAGAAAACTAGAAATGATAGTAATGAACAAGAACTATGAAGTTGGTGACTTGTAAGAAGAATGTTGAATTTCATATCATTACTACTAGGTGTGAAAGAATTGTTTGAATGCCTTGTGACATCCTGAAAAAATTTCTTGGTTATTCAGAATAAATTAGCATATGTCAATGTGATCTTCTGAAAGTCATTTATTCAAAATGGCTAACAAACAAAAATTGAAGTGAAGAAACAAATGCTCAATGAAATAAATAAATAAAAAGGAAAACAGAAAAAGAAAATTGCAGAGGAGTTTGGGATTCTAAGTAGTATTAGGGGGACTGGAAAGTAATGTCGTTTTTTCACATGCCCATGTTTGTTTACCATTAATCAGTTGATTCTGCACTTCAGTGTCCTGTCAAAGACATTTCAAAGTTAAAGTGACTTGTTCACTTATAAATAAATAATTCATAATTAAGTTTTTTGCAAGTTTAGAAGAAATGGCGAGTCAAATACTAGCAGAAGTACATGCCCGGCATTGTATGCTTTTTTAATTTCACTAGGATAGTAAAGCCACAATTACTAACAAAAGTATTTGCGATGTTTATAAAGGGGCATTAGACGTTCACAAATGCCAAAAATAGTTTTCCAAATTCGGATCTGGCAATTTTGATCTTTCTGATTAGCATCAATCAGGAAGACCAACATCTTCGGACAATGACATGTTAAAGGCAAAAGTGGAGGCAAATCCGAGTCGGACAATTGAGAAACTATCAAATACTCTTTATTAACCATCCAAGAACATTTGAAATAGATTGGTAAAATAAACAGAGCAGGTGTATGGGTCCCGCATAAGTTGTCAGAAGAAAACAAAGCTAACCGATTGAGAACATGCAACTTTTTCCATCAACGGCGCAATAAAGAACCTTTTTTTTTTATCATTTGATAACTGGAGATGAAAAATGGCTTTTCTATAATAATCTAATACGTAAAAGGCAATGACGATCTCCGAATAAATCGGCTTGAAGCCAAGTTTACATCCAAAAAAGGGACTTTTGTGTATTTGGTGGAGTATTTACCGAATTATTCATTTTGAAGTGGTAAAACCTGGGCAAACTGTGAATGCAGAATTTTATTATGAGCAATTAAATCGGATAAATCAATATTTAATTCAAAACTGGCGAGCAAAGGTCAACAAAAAAAGGTGTTATTCTGCAACAAGATAATGTCAAACCATATAGCGAAAAACAAACCCTGGAAAAAATTAATGAATTTTGGTGGGAGATACTGCCTCATCCACCATATTCGCACAATATTGCATCATTAGATTACCATTTATTTCAATCTCTAGAACTCTTTTTACCTGGTAAAAATTCGAAAAGTTAGATGATATCTAAAATACCATCTCAAGATATTTTGTTTAATAATTAATTGGTTTTTTATCGTTTCGGTATTGAAAATTATAAAATTAGATGACAAAACGTTGTAGATAACAAGGATTGTTATATCATTGATTAAAAATTAAAACTTGTTAAAAAATTATTTGTTTGAATTTAATGTAAAAAAACGACATTACTTTCCAGTCTCCCTAATATATTATCAACATTTAAAAAAAAATAAAGCAATTATCCTAAAAAAGTTCAAGGACAGATTAGACCAGTGAAAGAAGATGGAAACCAACCAATTTTCTGACACAGCCTTATGATGTGGATTGCACACTGTAGAACTCAAAACATTCTTCTATATGGACTTGTCAAATAAATATGCATTTGAATTAAGATGTCTTGTAATATTTAATAAACACGCTTTTCCAATAAACAAAACTTTTAATTAATTTGTCTCTAGAGTAAAATAATAAGTTCAGGACTTTTTACTGTTATGACCAGAATGATTTCATTGTAATTTTATATCATTGTATGTTTAATGTAATTTTTCCAGTGATTCAAAATGATAGCTTCTCTGTTGTGAATAATGACAGATTTTGTGTTCTACTAAATTATTATAATATTCTTATTTTTCTTTCAGGAAGAATCTTGCTTTTTGCAAGTTTGAACGCTGCTGCTTGTATTTCTCCTTAAAAATTTTGTTTTGGTTTTCTCTAGTGTTTTTGATACTGGAAAGATCTTTATTAGTATAGAAGTTTAAATCAGATGCAGCAAATTGAACAGTGACTTTCAACTGAAAAACAAATAAATAAATAAAATAAACTTTTATTTTAACATTATATTTTTACACCTTTTTTGTTTAAGTTATAATCTGTTTACAAATTGCCTCTGACTACTATCATTTTTATATTTACCTATGACATTTATATAATAAAGTTAAAAGAAATCATTCAACATTACTCTTTTTTTGTGTATGTGTTTGTGCTCTCTGCAGCTTAATTAGCTCATACATTTGCAATTGACTCTTTTAATTAAACTCTAATAATTGAAAATATTTTAAAGTTTGAATTTATATTTATTACACTTAAAGTACACGCTCAAAGCAATGTTAAGAAAAATTATTCGAATTTTTGAATCACTTGCTAATACAGCCTTTTTGTAGAGCCCAGTATATGATTAATAAATTTATATAGATACTGCATAATTTAGTCCAGTTAGAAAATACATATTACTGTTGAAAAATAACCTTTAACAATTTCTACCAATAGAAAAAAAATGTACTCAAATTTCTTTGCCTAATGTCAGCATCTACCGATTTTTATATCAACCACATGTTAATCTAAAATTTAATTCATATAATCAAAAAACAATTACCATTCATAAATAGCAATTTTTTTCAGATTAAAAAAAATACTTTAACTTTCAGAACTGGTTTGAACCTGTTATGAAACTGAAACTATCCTAATATAAAAAGAATGTAACCAAAATAAAAAAAAGTAAAACCTAGCCCAATTGTGGATTGTCCTCAGTTATCCTGTGAAAAAAAAAAAAAAAAAAAAAAAAAAAAAAAATGTCAATATATTAAAATTAGAGCGAGATATTTGAAAAGAATGCCCCCATGGACTTGACATTATCATCCAAGTCTTTTTCACTCAGTAGTGTAGGCTCTTAAGACAATTGAATTGACTTAAGGAATCTCCAATAAAGGTGATTTATTCCAAATTGGCATATAGAAGTATTTACAGCAGTACATTTTTTTTAAAAAGAAATATTTTCAAGCTTTATATAAATTTTGTTTGAAAGTTTTTAAAGTTTTATATTTTGATAATATCATAATATTTTAAGCCTCTTTTTGCATCTAATAATAATAAAACATTTGCCATTGATTTTAAAATTTAGGGACTTGCAAATGGTGACAGATATATAAAAAAAATTCTTGCAGAAGAGTTATATAAGATGTCAGGAAGTATTTTTACTGTGATTCTTGATTTTAGCTGGATTTGCAGAGAATAGATGGCACTGAGAGAAATAGAACTTCAAACAAGGTTGAAATTCATGTCAGTCTGCATTGCTGCAAAAGAAGTATGATAGCTGTGGAGTGGGTCTTATTTGCCAATATAATCTTGCTTTTAGGGCCAATTCTGAACTCAGCAGAATTATTTCAATGAAAAGGGTTGTTGCCATGGAAATAGCAAATTCTTCAATGTAACAATATTTGAAATTGCACATGAATTCAGTTAGAAGTATTCAAATTTGCTGCCAATTTTACATTTATGCATAAGCTTTATTTTCTCAGACTAATTTACTTTTTATTGTGTGATTTGAAGAATTTTTTATGCATTGTACTTTAAAACTAGATGAAAAGATTTAGTAAATTTTTGGTTTCTTGTTAAAATTTCCATAATTTTTGTAAAATTTTAAACAATTTTAGATCTTGTAAGGAAATTTGTCAATAGATTTTTACACATGTTGGAAAAAAATTGTAAAAATGGTGTGTATTTTACAATAAAGAACATTTATAACATTGGAGTACCCCAACTTGGATCAAAGCAAAATAAAAACAAAAGCCTTTTTTTCTAACATTTATACACTCGTTGCCAAAAAAAATTTGCGCACCAAGGAAAAGACGTCCAAATGAAACGAAATTTTACGTGCATAAGTACTACTGTGATATAAGTAAGTGATTAGAAAACCAAAGAAAAAGGATCATTTATTGCAGAAAAAAATACAAATGAATGGAAATTTTAGTATAGTATATAGTATAGGTAATTTTAGTATATTTAATTCTAGCGTGAATGCACGATGTGATACGAGAGAGCATTGAGGCATACAAGTTCTGTATGATGTCCTGAAACATCTTATTCCACAATTGCTGTAAACGTGCCTCAAATTCTACCAAACTCGTAGGGTGTCCAACTTGCCGTCCTAAATTATCCAAGATATGCTCGATTGGTGACAAATCTGAGGATCGAGCAGGCCAGGGAAGAGTGGTAATGTGGCATAGGCAGGTTTGTGACATGCTTTATGTGTGTGCCCGAGTATTGTCTAGCTAAAAAATGGCTCCTGGGAGACCTGCCATGAGTGGCAATACATGTGGCTGAAGGATGTCCTGGATGTACAACTGGGATGTCATTGTGTAACTGATCAATATTAGGGGTGATCGTGTATCGTAAGCAATGGCACCCCATACCATCACACCAGCTGTAGGAGCAGTGTGTCGCTGTAAAGCGAAGGCACGATTGAGGCGTTCACCTTGGGGCCAGCCTACACGAACACGATTGTCATTGTGGCTCAAATTGAATCTAAACTCGTCGCTGAAGATGACCTAGTTCCATTCCGTTGCAGTCCAATCCAAAATGGAGGCGTCGGTGGGTGGGTGTCATTGGCAGCACATATAATGGGCACTGCAATACCAAATATCCTTCAGCCATGTGTCTTGCAATGGTTCAGAAAAACACAGGGGTCTGTAGTGAAGATGCTGCCTGTGTCTGGATAGCAGCCAATGAGGAAGTTGGCTCCACGCATGCGTTTCGTATGATGTGATGGTCTGTCGAGGGCATCCTGAGCCTGGTCGCCTCTCTTCAGTCCACTGATCCCAACACCTTCTCACACTAAAATCAGAATGGCCTACTTGATGAGCTACTCGCCGAGTTGACCACCATCTGCTGCCATTTGCTTCCATCATCCTGATGACTATTACCCTCTCCAGCTCTGACAGCTGCTGATATTGTCTTCGATGGTTGCATAATGGCATGTCTACCCCAGTGTTTCCTTTGCAAAAGAAAGGATACACTCAGACAAGTTCTGCTTACAAGTAGGAATGGGACGAATAGTGATTTGGCCGAATACCGAATATTCGGCCAAATTTTAGGCCGAATAACAACTTTTTTTCCAATAAAGAAAATAAATTTTCATTATATATAATTTAAAAAATAGGAGTTCATTAATAATTATTACTCTTAAATGTGCTTTTAAATGTATTTTTAAATTTGAAAAACTTATTTTATCACAAAAAAATTATGAAATTGCATTACATTCTTTTATCCTAATGTACATCAAATTGATTTTCAGTAACTCAAGATGAGAAGATATTTCCATAAAAATTTGAAGAATGTACTTCACTTTTACTATCAAATGACACTTTCACCCTTTCTTGCATCCAAAATTAATAATATTCTAAATCTCTCTCTCTATCTCTTAGAACTCATGAGGAGATATTTTCTGAAATAATCTTTAATAAAGTAGATTTGATCATTTAGAGTTTGTGTCCCTAATGATAAGCAAATTCATAAGAACGAGACTTCTGAAATCAGTTTCCAAGCTTTAAATTACAAATTATGTTAAAGCAAAAGGTTATGCTTAAAGTAGAATGCATATGTTAACAAAATCTTTGACATTTGGATTGGCACATACAATATTCAACTTCAATATTCCACTTATTCAACAAGCATTAAAAGGATAAACAGAAATTGATAACAACATGAATGAAGGAAGATGTAAATTAAAAAATATACATAATAATGTTATATATTTAAGTCAGTAACTATGCAAATAATTATTTAAAAGTGAAAACTATCGAATAAGAAAATTATTTTGTTCAGTATTTAGAATTTATGTTTAAATATTTATGAAACTATCTTCATAAAGCAAGTTGTGTCATCTAATGCATATCTATTTTGACACCAGTTTTGTTTTCAGATGTACCATTGTATTTGGAATAGTGATATTTAAATTTTGAAAATTTATAATATTCGTTAATACACCTAGCGAATGAATTTTTTTCATTTTTTTACTTTATAGAAAATAAGTTATGAATTTCATAAGAGCCTTTTTTATATGTGCATGGAATTTGCAGACATTAATAAATATTCGAGTATTTTAGAATAAGACAGTGTTTTTATTTTTTATTTTTTTTCTATAAGTGTTTCACTAACTTTTATAGGAAATACAGAAAGGGTGTATATTTTATAAGTAAGAATGAGTAGGACTTCATGAATGAAGTTGCAAATTTGGATTGGAGAAAAAAAAATTACAAGAAATGAAATTCTTTAACTCCTAAATTTATTTGGCAAGCTATCTTTCACTATTCGGCGAGATTTTAGGAATATTCGGCTACAGATATTTGGCCGAAGTATTCGGTCAACAAGCCTTCAATATTCGGCCAACCGAATATTCGGCAAAAGGGCCGAATATTCGTCCCATCCCTACTTACAAGTTTTATACTCCAAGGAGGACGACATTCAATACCCTCTAGTGGCATTATACAATGTGCAATCACGCTGCATTTCTAATCATTTGCATATCTGTATGCCAAGTTTCTTTATGATCCCACAATCATTTCTTGGTTCGCAAATTTTTATGCCAATGAGTATATAATCTATTATAGAATTTATACACTCCAAGCAATAGGTAAGAAATTAGTTTAAACTAAAAAAATGTACCACATTTGAAAACTCACTTGCAGTACCTATTGTTAATAGGTAATATTGTTACTGAATTCTTTTGTGTGTGCTTGGAAGTAAATAATGAATGTTGTACTCTCTATTCTATGATAAGCATCTTATAGTGTATCTCAGTGACTCATATGAATTTTGATCTCTTAGAATTAATGGAGAATCATTAAAATTTGTAAACTATTTTTCTCCATAGACCGTAATGCAAGGGAATTCTTTTGAATGTCCCTGTAAATGAACCATAAGTGCTATGTACTTCATTTTTAATATCAAACATGCCACAATAAATCTGAATAAAGTGTATCTATTGCATGACAATCCAAATATATTTACACGAGTTAGAATATGGCAAAAAGAAATACCAGATAAACAGAGGGCATGTACACTTTTCAAGTATATTGTAAAGTCTTAAAAAGGATAAGTTTCATTGATAAAAAGACACCTAGTTTTAAAAAAATCTTAATTTTCTTGGAATGCAAAAAGTTTATAAAAGACTGTATTTTGAGTGTTGTTGTTATACATTTTGTATTTCGAAGAAGTCTTTTCCATGAAAACAGTATTTATATTTATTGTTGCTCTGATGCCAATAAAATTTAAATCATATTGGCTGAGTTCAGAATCAAGTCTCTAAGATTGTATTGCTGAAAAAGACCCACTCCATATCTTTAATCTCCTTCCTTTGCATCAGTGCTGACTGACACCAATTTTGGCCTCGATTGAATACCTATTGCTTTCAGTGCAATTATTGTTTGTAATTCGAACCAAAATTAAGAATCGCAGAAAAAAAATCTCCTAACATTATACATAATTTGCCTGCAAGATTTTTTTTAATATCTAACACCGTTTGTAAGTTACTGAACTTTAAAATCAGTTGATCTTTTTTGGAACACACAGACTTAAGGTAGAAATGCAATTTTTGTATTTGCTATTATTTATCAAAAATGTATATGTTCAGCTAATTCTAAATTTAAATGCCTTAAGGTGTGTTATTTTGCTGCATTTTTTATTACTCACTGATCATTGCAACATCCTGTTAAACTTTTGATTATGGTCTAGGACTGGTGTCTATTTTTTTTATTCATTCCCACCACAATTTAAAAAAACTTCTTTGCAGAAAATTTTGCATGGCATTAGAATGTAAGTATATGGCAGGGATTTGTTTCAAAAATTGAAGCAAAAGCGATAAAGAAATAATCTTTGGAATGATATATATCACAACCCCATAATCAAAGGTTTAAAGAAATAAAAATGAACTCAAAAAACTCCAGAAAATCATAAACACTTTAAGGAAACAATCTTCACAGCTAATTTCTATGCATAAATACTGCATTTATTTGTGACAATATGGTTGTAATGGATAATCTTGACTTTTGACTATAGCTCAGATTCGAGATTACCATGATATTAGAATTTTTTTCTATAACAGTTCATGTCAATTTCACCTCAAAGCTCTTGGACAGTTTTTTGAAAACTTTCAATATTTATAGTTGGTGTCTTTTTGATGTATTTTAACAGATCAAATGCAGAAAAGTCCAAATAGGAAGTGTCGAGAATTTACAGACAACTTCAAACTGGGTACAATTTATCCCTGTCAATGATTCTCTTTTTGCACAATATGTGACTATTGATTTGGAAGATAATGTCTTTCCGATATAAAATTAAAATTTCTTTGAAAATGAGTTTAAAAATATTTTGCTGATAATAGAATGAATACCTTTACTCTATACTTTTTGCGTTTTATCGCCATAACTAAATACAGAAGAAATTATGAATCTCTTTTGAAACTTGTCCTTATACTAGGAGTTTTATACATATGAGCTATTCTCTCTAAGCCCCATTCAGACAGTAAAAATGCACCGTTGTACAATTTGAAAATATCAAAAATATAAAAAATATTACGAAAGATTGAATTATAATTGAAAAATCAGTGTGGATCTCTCTGTAAATGGGTTTCCATTCATTTCCCTTTTACTGATGGATTTTAAGGTCAAATCAGTTATTATTAATAGTTGTTTTTGTTTTCGATTTATTAAAATCAAATTTGAGTTAAATTGGATTAACATTTGAAAATTAGCTAATATAAAATGAACTAAGTCAACAGAGTCTTTTAAATCTGACATAATCATCGTCAAAGTTTTCTTTCTCTTTGTAATATTCACGTGAAAACATTTTTATTATTAAAAACAAAATATTATTATTTGCGCTGTCTCAGAATCGGCAATAATGCACTACATAGCCATTAATCATCGGACATTTTCAATTTTAGACATTTTGTGATAGATTTAAAGATATATTTATCAGATTTTTCTGGAACTTCACCAAATTTATGAAGAATATGCTTGACTTCATATTTATCAGTGACGATTTGATTAGAAGAACAATTAAGAGTTTGCAAAAAATCAAAGAAAAATAATAATACTTGAATCACCCTGTAAAATAAAAAGCATGAAATTATCTGTCTTTACAGCATACGGATATGGGAATATTACACAATATGTATATTAATTTGTGTAAAAAAAGTGTATATAATGATAAAGAGTTAAAAAAGCTTTTGTTTATATTATGCAGAATTTTCAACCACATTCAAGGTCAGTTTCAGAAAATTTGTCAAAATATGATAGAAAATATATAGTGCAATTGTAATATAAATATATGAAACATGATGAAATAAGAGCAGTTGTATTGTTGCATGAAATGTTTTTTATCTGCGCTTGCGCACACGATAACAAAGGTGTTTGATTTAATAGTCAGCGCTATAGAACAACTCCTATTAAAAAAACAAAACAAAAAAAAAAAAAAAAAAAAAAAAAAAAAGTGAAATATTTTGAAAATTTAGAATGATATCGGCGATAGAGTGAGCTGATTTTCAATTATTCCCTAAAAACAACCGAAAAATCAGAGGGTTTTCCATAAATTGTCGTTATTATTGTTATTATTATTTTAATTTAAATTTTAATTGATGGTTTAATTCTTCCTGGAAAACCACTAGAACAAACCTATTCAAAGAAGCAGGAGAAAAAAATGTATCAAAATAGAAACATCTAATTCTAATCGTTGACATTCATTAAATGCCAACATTTTTTTGGTGAAAATCAGTTAATAAAAAAGGAAAATTTGTGAAGTCAATTGAAGTAGCATGCGCGGACAATACAACATTCATGCAACTGCTCATACTTCATTAAATGTTTAACATATTGTAGTTGCACTTTTATTGCATTTTGTAAAATTTTCTGAAATGGGCGTTAAATTTGCTTGGAAACATTGCATCATATAAATAAAACATATGCAAGAATTTTTTTAACTTAAAGACTCGAAGAACTTAAAGATCGATATATCTCCATTAATATATTTGCTATTCCAACACAAATGAATACAATACATTCATACATACATACAATTGTACAATATCTGCATATTCATAGGTTATAGCCATAGATCATTTCGTGAATTTTATGTTACACAGTGATCCCAAATATTGTTATTTTTCTTTGATTTTTTTTCTTTGTTCTCTTAATTGTCCTTATAATCAAATTGACATTGTTAAATATGAAGTTAAACATATTTTTTTTCATAATGTTAAATATACGACAAAATGTCTAAAATTGAAAATGTCCGGTGATTAATGGCTATATATTGTAGTTAGAAAAATCATTTCAAGATATGAAATTAAAGAATATGAAATTATATTTAAAAATTTAAACTGTTTGGCAATGTTATTAGTTGCACATTTTAAATACGACATAATTTTCTCCATTTACTGCCCTTCACACATATTAATGAATTTATAATTTTTAAGTCATTTTTTTTTTCTTTTTAATATTCACGTGTAAATACAATTTTTATGAAGTAATTTTCAATATTTTCCTGCTTTTAATACGTAATCATTTAAACCTAAGTTTTTTTTTTTTTTTTTTTTTATTTATTTTATTTGTTTATAATAGTTACGTGCAATGTATGTGTATATATATATATATATAACCTTTTCGAAAATATGTAAAAAATCTCTCTAGAAATGCTGAAAATGAAAGAATGATAGAAATGATAGAATTCTTAAAAAAATTAGTCAAATTAAGTAGATAAATGGGTCATTTTCAAAAAACTTGTACATTCTATATCCCCCAACTTTAAGAATTTTTAATAACTAAAATAAAGTTTTAAAAATAAAATTTAAGCATTTGCATTACTTGTCTGACTGTTTAGAGTAAATGTGGGCTAAATATTATCAGAAATTTAAAATAATATTAGCATAGTTATGGTTTCAATGTGTCAGCTATAGCTAAAATGCTATGTCCCCTCTTCCCTTTTTACTTTTTCAACTGCTATAAAATTATAAATCGGTTGTCAAAAGTGTTAATTTTTTCAGTTGTGACAATTGTTGTATGTCTTATCTGTAGCATAGACTATATAATATATTTTTTAAAACTTGTTTTTTTATAAAAATGGAACAATTTATCATTGTCCCCAGATTTTTTCCACTCTGTTACCATATTTATTGTAATAAATTATTACTACAAAGTGTGTTTCAACACAAGGTTCTGCAGTTCTTCGAACAGTCTATTTTTAGATGAGGTCACCATTTTTACTTACCCATCATACGTAGTATAGGGTAAGTCTTGCAATCGTTTTGAAAATTGAAAATTTTTTTTTGACGGATTTACACATTTTAGATAGTGGAGATTCCGAAAAACATATTTTTAGAAATTTTTTTCTGCCGTCCATCTGTCTGTCTGTCTGTAAACGCTCTATCTCCCGAACAAATTGAGATAGAGACTTGAAATTTTGTATGTAGTTAGTATGTAAGAATGGGACGAACCCTATTTAATATCAGCAACCTCGATTATCCGGAACTATTTTTTTCGGACTCTCGAAAAATTCGTTCTGATGAAAGGTATATAAAAATTTTCAAATTTTTTTGTTAAGGAATGGACGTAAAAGGCAATAAAATAACACACATTTTGCATATAGAACGAAGTCGATTGGATTATTAGTTGCCGAGATATTTGTAATCGTGTTTTCCACATTCTTCGATTTTTCATGACCCTGTATTTCATTCAAATTTCAATTCAGAAGTATATTTTAACTGGACATGAGACGCTTAATTCGACGCAGTTAATTGTAAGTTAATATAATTATTATTTTTGGAGTTATAAGGATGTTTTTTTTACGCAGTTCGGTACTACTTGAGTAATTTGGCGTTTTATATAATTTGTCGAAATTGGTACATCAGCAGTTCATTAATATAGCATTACTATGTATATTAACGATATTTAAATTTTGTTTATGAATTGCAATGCATTGTATAAATAGTTTCACATGTTTTATTTTCATATACATATCCATGATGGGTAAGTATTACGGTGGCCCCAACGACTAGTTTAAATTATTAAATTATTTTCACCATGGTGTTGAAGTAAAGCATTTACAAGATAAGGATGTTTTATTCTGTTTCCCCTCTGTTACCAGCTTATTTATATGAAATTTATTTTTTTTACACTTTTATAAAATTTTAACCATAAGATCAAATGGCGCTTCTTAAATAAATAGGCTTAGTTTTTCTTGTTTTTAATTCACTTTGTGCTGATAAAATTATTTGTAGTTTTTTTCCCCTCTGTTACCATGCTTATGGTAACAGAATGGAACAAATTGTAACAGAGTAAGAAACTACTAAAAAACAAGTTTATTTAAACATTGTTCTTGAAGGCTGCACCATACTGCACATTCTCGTTTCATGTTCTTAGAACAGAATTAAAAATATGCATTTTTCTTTTTAAATATAGAATAGTAGTTTTTGTGGTGAGCTAGTTGCCATAAACATTAGGCTTTAATTTTCTCAAACAAAATGCTTCTTTAATTGTAGTCATTTATATTTATGAATCAATACTACTTATTTATGAAAAAATAATGCAGCGTGAAATACCACTATTTTCTATTATTAATTTTTGTAAAAGCCTTTAATTCTTGCTTGGTCTGTTTCAAATTTTAGGATATCTTATAACACATGATAAAAATGTATTAAAGAAGAAAACATCATTATTTAAGTAGAAAAGAATTTATAAAAAAGATACACCACGTCAAATACTTCTATTTTCAAATAGTAATTTCTGTAAAAATCGTTATTTCTTGGGTTAAAGCGTCATCCAATTGGCACGCGAATTTGTTAAAATTTGAAAATCTAAGGCGAGCTATTAGAAAGTGAAACATAGATTATAACATATGATAAAAATTTATAAAAACAATGCCACGTGATATACCAGTGTTTTCGAATAATAGTTTTTTGCAAATATCTTAAATTCTGCCTTGATCTGTTTGAAACATTGAAACTTCATGATAGCTTATAACACATAATAAAAAGTTATATAAAAAAATTGCTTGGTCTAATCCCACTATTTTTTAATAGTATTTTTTGCAAAAATCTTAAATTCTTGCTTTAAAGCACCACTACCTCGACTAATATATGATGAGATTTTTTTTTTAACTAAGCAGTGCGTTTGTCATAGCACATGATATAAATTTACAAAATAGAATGCCCTGCCAAATACCACTATTTTCCAATAGTAATTTTTGTAAAAATCTTAAATTCTTGCTGGATATGTTTGAAACATTAAGATCGTATACAATACATGATATAAACTTATAAAAAAAATATGCCACATCAAATATCACTCCACTATCAATCAGCTTTCCCTTCGGTTACTTTTTTTCCACTCTGTTACCGTCAATTTAAGCTGGTTTATTTCACTAAAAAATTTATCAATCATCATTTTGAATAATTAATTGTGTAACTTTAACTAATATTTTATTTATGTAATATTTTTTTATAATTTAACTGAAAAAATGTGAATGCCCATTTAATTAAAACTTATGATTTTTCCAAAAAAGTAACAGAGAGGAAATCCTTTGTATTTTACAAAAATAAAAATAATCATAACAAAACAACAGTTAGCATTTTCTGAAAGTAGCAATCATTTAATTAAAGGGAATGTGATATTTACTGTTTTAGGTGTTTTATTTTTTTAAATAAACTTTTTTGACTGTTGGTAACAGAGGGGACATTTTACTGTAGCAAGTTCATACTTTACTTTTTATTTAACGTTCCAAATCAAAAAGTGAACTGCTGTTTTCAGTTTTATATACAAGAAATGTTTTAGTATCATCTAATATTTTTATAAATTGCATTTAAAAAATTTTTTGTATTTGTGAAAAATTTCCCAAATGTACAAGTTTTTTGAAAATGACCCAAATATAGTTTGCAGACCGCGAGCTTCTAATGCATATCCTTAGAAAAAATGCTTAAATTCCAATGTATAGATTTTGCTTTTGTAAAACTTTTTTAATGTAACTATTTTTATGAACTTTAACATTAAATATCTCTTTAAAAAATTCTGCAATTAAAAACTGTCTACTTCAATATATCTATCAAACATTTCTTTATAAATATTACCAATTTATATATTTTTGTATGTAGTTTTTTTTTTTACATTGGCGAAGAAAGATTGCGGCCACAAAAAAATTCATTTACGGTGGCGGCGGTGACAGCGTCAGTTACATTTTTTAAGAATAGAGAGATTCACGTATGGATTTTCCTTCAATTGATTGATAAAAAATGCATTGTTTTCGTTACAAACATTTGAATAAAGCCTTGTTTAATCTTATAGAATGAGGGCTGTCGTTTATGTATCCGGAATTATACACTGGCTTTTTAGCTCACTGGCTACCAAAGCCTGAGAGTTTATATGCTTGCCGGTTCTGTATGTATGTACATATATGTATGTATGTACATAACACCATAACTCGTGATAAGAATATCCGATTTGTTTCAAATTTTGGATATAGGTTTATTCTAATAAGGTACTTCCCTGATTAGTTTTGGGAGTTCATTTTATAAATAAAGGGAGGGGTAATTGCTCCCTCTCTTTAATTTAGATAAATGGGTTTTTCATGCAGAATTATCAGATTTCATTCAAATTTTAGATATATGATCATTCTGATGAGAGGTCTTCATGATTAATTTTGGATGTTCATTGGTTAAGTATAAAGGGAGGAATGCGGGTAACCCCCCCCCCCCCTCGATAATTTTGATAAATGGGTTTTTCACACAGAATTTACCGATTTGCTTCAAATTTTGGATATAGTTCATTCAGATAAGGCGCTTCTTTTATTAGTTTTGGGGGATCATTGGTTAAGGAAAACGGGTGATTTGGGGGCTACCCCTTTTAATTTAGGTAAATGGGTTTTTCATACAGAACTAACCGATTCGCTTCAATTTTTTGATCTAAGTTCATATTGATAAGACGCCTCCCTGATTAATTTTGGGATTCTTTTGTTAAGTATAAAGGGAGGAACGGGCGATTACCCATCCTTAAATTAGATAAATAGGTTTTTTATGCAAAATATCCGATTTGCTTTTAATTTTGGATATATGTTTTTTTTTTTCTTTTTTCTTGATAAGACGAATACCTGAATAATCTTGAAGGTTTAATGGTTAAATATAAAGGAGGAAACGGGGAACAACCCCTTTTAAATTAAATAAACAATTTTTATTAAAGTGAAAATTTAAATCATGATGTTAAACAACTGTTTATTTAAATTTTGATTCAAATCATAAATCTTCTAAATGTATAAAATGACATAAAATGTACTAAAATTTAAGATGAACATAATTTGGAAAGTTTTAACAGATATTTGACTTATGCATACACACATAAAAGAAGCATTACATAATTGTTTCTAAGCTTAATTTCGAATTATGTAAAAAGTTCAAATACTGCAAGTTTGTAAAAAGCCTTGTTTTTACCTACCATAACATAAAATGAACTTCATTTAAAAATTATAATGAAATCTAATATAACTTGCAATGCCATAATTTTCTTTTAGTAATCAATGGCGCAGTCAGAACTCTATTCTAGGGGAATTTTTGAGTTTATGATAAAAGTTTTGCTGGCTGATGGAATCAGTATTTTTAATGAATCAAATCATAATGCATTATTTCTGCAGTTGCATTGGTCATGTGTCATTTAAATAGCTTTTACGCTATTAGAGTTAGAAAACATAAAAGCCAAGAAAAGATGATAATAAACCTACACGTGTCAGCCACTGAAATCGGGATTTCAGGTGTTTTCTACCACATGACATTTTACATGACAGTTTGGCATTAAGTAATGAAAATTTGTTGAAAAATTCGTTAAAATATCTTTATTATTGTTAAAGTTCTATAAAAATATCCGGGTTCGAATTAAATTCATATCTGTACGAATATTATAAAAAAAAAAACAGTTTTTTTTTTTCAGGAGTTAAATTTGAACTACTGAACGGATTAAAAAAGATAATCTGTCGTGCGCGAAATTTACTCGCATACAAAGGGTACCATATAAAAATATCTGAATTTTTCAAAGATTGCATAATCTCTTGGATGTCACAATGTCATATGCCATGATTTAATTCTCTTGGAATGAAAACTAATGAATATTTTTCACTCTAAACAAAGACCTTGTACAAAGTTTAAACTTGGGAGAAAATCAACATGTTTCGGAAAGAGATCACAGAGATTCTAGGGAAAAGTCACTTGTCAATTTACGTAATAGCTCATAATTTTAAAGCAATTTAAAAAAGTATGCTAAACAATTTAAAAACTTCAAATTCATTTATAGAAATAAAAGCATATGGATACATGATTGTTCAAGTGATTTCTAATCGAAAGGTTTTTTTCATTAGAAATACATTTTTTATTGAATTACAAGCAACTGTTGTCTCAAAATTATTTACTTTTAATGTCTTGGAATTATTATATAAATTACTTTTTTAATATTTGCCTTAAATAATTGAATTCAGCGAAAAGAAAAAAAATACTTATCACAATGTTCGCCTTGTTTAAAATAAAAATCTTGTATAAAGTTTATACTTGGCATTGTGCCAAATGTGCTTCGAAAGGAGTTTTAAAGTAGCAACACTGTTATCATCCGTGCCGTTATTTTTTAGATATACTTATAATTAATATCTCGGCTAATTACAGACACGTTGTTTTAAACCATTAACAACAATCCTTGGAGGATTCTACGTCGATAAGTACAATCGAACACACTCAACTTCCCCGTTAAGCTTTAGCAAGATAAGACACACAAATCATTCATTATAGTTCCGTTTTTACTTTTTAGGTGTGGAGTGGAACCTTAATAACGGTAAGAGAATGCTGACGACCATTTCCGCTTACAATTTCCGCCATTATATCTTACATCAGTAAAACAACTTCCAAAAGGTGCAAGAACAAAAAAATGTTCTAAAATTGAGATCTGCGATATTGTTGAATTTTTAAATTTGGTTTAGTGGGTTAGTGGGTACTTTTAAGATGTAAAAGTTCACTAATGCTCACCATTGTATTCACCATCTACTTCAACCCTGAAAAAAACGTGGGTTGAATGCTCAAGTAACATTCTGACATGATTATCCTGATAGGACTTGAAAGAGGCGGAAGACCAAGTAGATTACTAAGTAGTAACATTTTAGCGTTCGACCCAGGTTTTCTTGGTTGAGGTAAATGGTGAATACTAACATAAGAATGTTTTTTTTTTAAAGGTTCGAAATCTTGAAGTTGCAAAGGAATAAAAAATGTTCAAAATTACATGTATTTGGTAGAGCTTGGGTTAGAAACATGAATTTGGGCATGGTTATTAACTTAGAGACTTAAATGCTTGCCCGGAACATTCTTCGAAAATTCAAAATTTAAAAGAGTGCCAAAGTGCAAAACGTTCTAAATTTGCGATTTGTGTGATACAGCTGGTACAGAAGGCTAGTATCTGACATGATTATAACTTTTAGTATGTATAAATGCTCAAAAACGTTTTTTTTTCAATTTAAAAGAATGAAATGAGCAATAAAAGGTCCGAAAACGATCTAAATTATATGATTTATTATGAATCGTAGGGTAAGAAATGAATAGCAAAGACATTCATGATGATGCCATTACAAAGTTGTTGTCCCTCCCACCCCTCAGCTACCTAGATATTAACCGAATGGCCTATTAAGTATGTAGCGTAGTTGAGTGAGACTCCAATAGTCATCCACAGCGATGTTACAACCCTCAAGGCAGCCGTTGTGTATGGCGTGGCAAATGTTACAACATTTATCTGATCATTACCTGCTGTCAGTTTTGCCACCTGCAGATTCGGTTATTAAGGTTGGAAGCGGTCTCAATGAATGATGTCATCAAGTGTGTATGTGGTCACTTATACGGTACGTTTAAAAAATGCCTTATCGCTAGTGTATATTTCTGTTTAAAAGCAAGTGTTGATTTGTTCTGAAATACCCGACGCATCCTGTATCAATGAAATTGCTATCAATGCATCTTTCCTACGAGACACGGCTGAGAATGCATCCCCGAGAGCAAGCATCATTACTCATTGCTACGTTACCAACTGAATATTACTTTCTTTAATTTTGTGTAAGACCTCCCTTCTCCCTACGGAATAAACAGTTTAAAATAAACAGTGATTGCAATAATTGTCACGCAGCACAAATTGTTCAATATTTAATTCATTTGCCGAAAAATGAAAACGCAGTTCGATTACGAATCATTTTAATAATGTCTGCAAATTTCATGCATTTACGTATAAGAGTGAGCCCATGAATGGATCAGAAAATTTCGCGTTGTTGAGCAGAAATATAAGATGAAACAATTTCTACATAATGTATATAATGCTAAATTAGATATTGTAAATATCAATTAATATTTTTTTCCCCAGTTTGAAGTAATATCGTTCTTAAATATTTTCCCACACTATCACTCTACAAGTGTGCTGCTGTAACATGATGTGGTCTTAACAATACTTTATCTTTTAGGTGACAATGTGATAAGCGTGAGTTATGTATACTTTCTTGTCAAACAAGCTCTAAAATGACATACACACCTGATAAAATGAAAAACCACTCCTCTTTTGTTTTCAATGGATTTTTCCGACTTTTCCAACCAATGAAATTTAGGCTTGCTTTAGTAGACATTCATTGAATATAATATGTGTTGAGAATAATGATGTAATGTAATTTATGAAATGATTGACTTAGAGTAATGTTATTTAGTTGAAAAACTAGTCTCACTTTTTTATTTACGTGTAAATTATTTTGAGATGAAAAGTAAGTTTAAAATTTCTATATAAGATTAAGTTTTGTTGAAAATAAGCAGTATATGAAAATGTGGTGGTTTATAAGAAAATTTTAAATTAATTAATGAAATTGTTTTATTCATAATTATTAAAAAAATATTTTATTGGTCATAATAAAAGTATTACATTAAGTGACGTCTTTATAATTATATGTATATATTTCGTTTTATTTTTCTTTGCACAATTCGACGATGTGTAATAGAATATATTTTTACTAAAATAAGAAACTAAGATGACAGGGAGATCATTTTACCTTTATGTACTTGAGAAAAAATAAAACTAAAAGTTTTTATTTAAATAACCTGCCAGTTTAGATTTAAATAAATTAATTTCTCCTGGATATTTAAACTGTTGTTGAAAAGGTTAGTACGATACATAAATCAGTATAATATACAAAAAATATTTTATTACATTAAGATACTAATTTGTACACACACAATTACATACTTTGTGCTGTTTTATTTTGAAACAAAAATTTATATTATATAAATAAAAAATGACAATACACCAATGATTTGTGGCTTGTTAAAATATTACTATTTTAAAAGTTTTCTAATTTTTAGAATTTAAAAAAATATTTTAGTTTTTAGATAAGCAGTTTACGAAAATAAAGTGATTGATAGCAAACTTATTATTAAAATTGTTATAAACTAATTATATACTTAAAAGAATATTTTTTTGTTCATATTAAATATAGTTTTGAAATTACTGTAATTTTAAGTAACAATTTTATAATTTTCCAATTTGTAGACTTTTTTTTCAAAAACAATTTATGAAAATAATCGTGATTGATAACAAATTTTGAATATTTATTAAAAGATATTTCTAAGAAATATTTAATCGTTCATATTAAAGATAATTTTTAACATATATGGTGATGGATAGCAAAGTTTGGATATTTATTAAAATATTTATATTTAAAAGACATTTCAAAGAAGTATTTTTTTTGTCAATGTATTTTTGAAATTATTTTAATTTTTAGCAACAATTTTCTAATTTTCTAATTTTAAGGTTTTTTTTCCAAGACAATTTACAAAAATATAGTGAATAATAATGCATTATATTGGATATCATACGAATATTGAAATTATATGAAAATTTATATGAATGTAACACATTCAATATGTGTTAACAAGCACATTTTGGATGTTTATTAAAATATTTACATTTAAAAGATATTTCCAAGGAAT
>OZ025291.1:39074476-39136476 GCA_964019185.1 Maratus speculifer | reverse complement strand
ATTTTACTGTCCATATCAAAGCTAACTTTGATATTAAGCAATATTTTTAATTTTACGATGTGAAATGGAATTTATTTTAAATGATAATAATAAAAAGCGATGTTTATAAATTGATCATTTAAGATATCTGCCTTCGTTTAAAGCGCTTAAAAAAAAAAAAAAAAAAAAAAAAAAAAAATTCAATATTGAATATGTATATAAATACACACATTTTTAGTTCAATTGTGATATAGAATAAAGAAAAAAACATACAGTCTCAGCAATGCTTTCATAACCTTTTAAGAAATTTGGGGGGGGGGGGGGGTTGCCGTTTTTAGGCAGATTTCGTAAGAAATATTACCCGTTGCAGTCGTTACCATGGTAGAACTTTTGAAAAATTTCTTCATAAGTTTTCATTATATGATCCTAGGACCCCCCCCCCCCCCACACACACACACACACACACCTAAAAAGTGTTTATTTATATGTATATGAATGTATGTACTAATTTTTGTCCGCACGATAAAAGTCGAAACCCTTGCTCGGCGGGGATTGCAAGTGGACAAAATCGGCCCAAGGGGGTGGAAATGGGAAGTGTTAAAAATTTTGAATACCGCTTTAACTTAGCTCTGACAAAACCGTATTTTACATAACAGGAAAAAATAAACATTTTTCGTTATAGCAGTTGCAAACAATTAGAAAATTTATGCATACAATAATTTTTCTTAACCACAATAAAAACTTTTTTATTTCAATATTTCCTCGTGAAAAATGGAAAAGAAATAAATAAAGCGAGGAATTAAAAAAAAAAAAAAATAAATAAATATTTTGTCAAAACATTTCTATAGCAAAATTTCCACGTGAAAACTGAAAATGAATGTCAAAATAAATATTTTGACAATTTATAAAAAAAAATGTGAATATTACGTCATATTGGAAATGTAATAGATGTTATCAGGTGAATATGTAACGTCATGTGAATTTTAAAAAAAAGTAGTGAAATATGATAAAAAACCGAAAATGGAAATATTGGCATATTTTAACTTTTTGAGATTCTCTGAATTTGTTTGCTCTATTTTTGAATCTATTCCATATACGTGTATGCATTTATATTAGAATTTTCACAAAAGGTCATGGGTGCATGTTTGAAATTTTGCCAAGACTGAAATTTTGAATCCCCCCTTCAATTGAGTGAGCATATACACACGCACGTAATTTGTGTTTTTTCCACGACTCTATGACGAAATTCGTCTTTTTCTGGATGTTTAGCAACATTTGCGAATTTTCTGCGACCTTATGACAAAATTTGCAATTTTTCTATGGTTTTTAGTCGAAATTTGCAATTTTTCAATGAAACCCACGTCTTTTATACGATCTTTTGACAAAATTTGCATCTTTTCCACAGTCCTTTGACAAAAATTGTGTTTTTTTGCAATCCTTTGACAAAAATCGCCCCCTTTTGCAATCTTTTGACAGAAATTGCATTTTTTTTGCCATCTTTTGATAGAAATCGCACGTTTTTTGCAATCCTTTAGCAGAAATTGCTCCTTCTTTAGAATCATTTGATGAAAATCATGGGGTGTTTTTTTGCACTTATTTGACAGAAATCGCATCTGTTTCACAATCGTTTGACAAAATTAGCAACTTTTTCGGTATCCTTTGGCAAAATTCACGCCTTTTCTACGATCCTTTTATAAAATTCGCATTTCTCTGCAATCATTTGATGAAAGTTGTGGAAGTTTTTTGCGATCCTTTGACAGAAACCGCATCTATTTTGCTATCTTTCACCGAGATGACATCTTTTTCATGATCTTTTGACAGAAATAGCGTCTTTTCGCTATTCTTTGACAAACATCGTGTCTATTTCACATTCTTTGACCGAGATGACGTGATTTCGCGATCCTTTGATGGAATTAGCGTGTTTTTTGCAATATTTTGACAGGAATAGCATTTTTTCTGCAAGTTTTTGACAGAAAATAGGTCTTATTTTGCAAAATTTTGACAGAAATAGCACCTTTTCCGCGATCGTTTCACGAAAATCACATTTTTTCACAATCCTTTGACAGAAATAGTTTTTTTCGCGATCATTTGACAAAAAGCGCGTGTTTTCATCGATGCACTTCCGTCCTCGGAGATTTTACCGTCTCGTTTCCGTCCTCGGGAATTTTTAAAAGACGGAACTCCGTCTGTGGACGGAAAACTTTCACCCATGCAAAAGGTTTAAGTCTCGAGAGTTCATTCTTAGTGAATAAATTGAACTTATCTCTAATCTTGATTTAGGTTTTATTGGGGAAATTAGTACTTCAAAATCTACCTTCGCCTGTAGGCCGAGCCGGCAGGATTTTTTTAAAAGCAAAATTTCATGTTTACGCCAGACAGCGTATACTCAACTCACGTAATTATACAATGAAATACAGTTGGCAAAAAAAGTATTTGTACACTTCACTTTTTTAAATTATAATGAAATTAAACAAAAGATTTAAGCAAAAAATACTGTAATACATTAATTTAATGCATTATAATGTTATAGAAGCAAAAACAAAATTAAACGAATCGATTTTTTACATTATAATAAACAAATATACAAAAATATAATGAAAAAATGTATTTGTACACTATATTAATGTAATATAATTAATGAAAATTTAGTAAAATGATACAAATTAATATTTTGTGTGAATTCATTTAGCGTTTATGACTACTTCTAGATGGTGTGACATAGATTCCACCAACTTTTTGTAGAGGTCTGGTTAATGTTATTCCATGACACAATAAGAGTTTCTTTAAAAACTGTTTTTTACTGATACATATTTTTTTTTCGGATTTTTGCATCCAATAGCATCCACAAATTTTCTATTGGATTTAAGTCTTGAGATTTTAGAAGAGTTACCAGTCGTCTTCGAGTATTGTAGTAACCATGTGCTGGTGATCAGAGCAGTATGCTTTGATCGTTATCGTGCAGAAAGTGAAAAGCTTTCTCTACGCCTAATTTCTTAGCACAGTTTAATAAATTATGCAGCGACACATAAATGTATGTTAAACCTGTCCTTCCATTGTCAATAAATTTTAAATGTCCTGCTGCATTAGAAGCTATACACCCCAAAACCACAATATTCCCCCCACCATGCTTGATAGTTTGAAGTATACGTTTTGGATCTAGAACAGTTTTATTTTTACGCCAATTTTTTCGAATGCTTGGTGGTAAGAAAATTCCGAATTTTCCCTCATCAGAAAAAATTACTGTTTTCCAAAAATCCAATGATTTACTTCTGTATACGAAAGCGAATACTATGCGTTTTCGCCTATTTGTTTCGATGATGAATGGATTTTTCCTTGAGGTTCTTCCTTTTAAGTCTGCATTGAGAAGACTATTTCTTTTTGTTTGAGGTATTACTCTGATGCGAGAAGATGTTGCAAGGTCTCCAGCAAATTTTTGAACCGAACGCATAGGATTTTTTAAAGCTTTTTTAACAACGCTCCCTTTTTCCCTCATTGTTAGTTTGCTTAGAAGTCCTGGTTTTCATTGAATTTCGATGCATCTAATTTATTCATAGTTTCTCACTATGCATCCAATAGTTGTAGATGGTAATTTAATAGCTTTTACAAATTCTTGCTGCGAGTTTCAATTTTTATTATGCGCAATAATATGATTTCATATATCTAGAGGTACCTCTCTAGTTTTAGGTTCTATTCTCAATTACTTCAAGAGCAAATTAAATTAAATGTCAGACAAATATAATATGAAGTTAAAAATTATTAACAGCTTCTGTATAAGTAGTCCTTTGAACCATAAATACTATAAAACACAGTACATATCAGGATGGAGAAATATACAAATACTTTTTTTGCAAGAAATTTTTAAACTTTTCCTAATAGAAAATTATTTTACATCTTTATCAAAATTTTCTGTTGTGTAATTTAAAACGCGCGGTAAACAGACTGTATTAAAACTATTTTTGACAAAATATCTGTTTTTATTTAGTTAAAAATTAAACATTTTAGAGTGTACAAATAATTTTTTTGCCAACTGTACGTTTGACACGAAGCGTTTAACATGAAAAATCGGTTAATACGAAATGATACCGCGGTCTGGACAATATACTATGCAATTTAATATTTTTTTTTCTTTTAGCACGAAACAAAAATCGTTGAATACGAAAAAAATTCGAAAATTGTTTTCGTCATGCAAAATTTTCCAAAGTAGCAAATTCTTTTCACCTCAAGAATCAACCGATATTAATCTGAGCCCTCATTTTATGAAATCTTTGGGAAAATCTCAACATTATTTGACTATGCTTCAATGTCTTTAAGTGAATATATAGGTGATTCTACGATAAGAGGTAATTTGTACGGCAATCCGTTTAAAACAGATTTTTTATTCTATATGTTGCTATTTTTTTGCAATAAATAGCATCATCTTAATATACTTTATTAAATAACATAATTATTGAATGCCTAATTAAAACACATTTTTCTGAAATTTCTTACAAAGTCTAAAAAAGTCTCTACCCTGGCATGTCCCCTTGCTGGTTTCAATTTAACTATCAAACAATATATATATTTTTTCCATCAGATGCTTAACTAAAGTATGATTATATCAATAAATAAAAACTTTGTTAAATCACCATAAAAAGATAAATTAAACAGGACGCGTTTCGAGCTGCAAAATTACTGCTCGTCATCAGCTGATCCAAACACGTGTCACAACGGACAGAGTGGAAATAACAGTGAAATAAAGAGGGAGGAGATTACACAGAGTGCAACAGGTGGCGCTGCTTGTCACAGCCATGGAGGAAGAAAAAAGTAAAGATAAACTCAAAGAAGGAGGGAGGAGATTACAAAGAGTGCCCCAGGTGGCGCTGGCTAAAAGAACACAGGTGGCAGAGAAAAACTAATAAAAGATAAAGAAAACAATTGAAAAATAAATAAAATAAAATAAATAAATCAATTAAAATAAATAAATAAATAAAAATCAAAATAGAATAAAATTAATTAATTAAAAATCTATAATAATAAAGAGAGAAGGATGTTTGTCTGTCAGCGCTGTTCTGAAGAGACTGCTGCACGTAGAGTTACAAAATTTGGAGGGAAGGTACTTTTTTACATGTAGTTTTGCACCTCGAAGCCCGATTTTCGATTTTTTGTTTAGATTTTTTAAATAATTTTTTTAGGCGATTTTTAGCGTTATTTTTGCGTTTTTATCCTATTAGTGAAAGAAATACGGTTTCATTCTTTTAACCCAATATAGCAATTTTTTTTCTCTTTTCAGCAAAGTTTATTCGGAATTTGTACAGCGATTTTTGAATTTTTAACGAATTTTTAATGCGATTTTTAGTGTTTTTTCTCATTTTGCGGCTATTTTTTGAGATTGATAAAAAGAAAATCGTTTTAAACTTTTAGCCTAATGCCCTAAATTTTGTGTTTGCTACGATTTTTAGATTTTAACGATTTTTAATGCGATTTTCAATGCGATTTTTAACGTTTTTTAAAGATTTTTGCGCTTAGCATCTATTTTTTTCATAGTTGTTCTATCAAAAACTTGAGCTGTTGAGAATGCTATAAGTAGTATTTTTTTGTGAAATCTACGTAAAATGTCAAAAATTTAGGTACCACTATTTTCGAATAGCAATTTCATAAACTATCTTAAATTCTTGCTTAAGACCACTACCCCCTCGAGTTATATATCACCTGATAGGTTATTTAACAGAGTATGGTTTTGATAAAGTTTTTGAAGAATAGAGTGCTCTACCTGGTGGTGGAAAATGGAACTAATAGAACGTTTTTTTTTTTTTAAATCTATAATAATAAAGAGAAGTTTGTGTGTGTGTCAGCGCTGTTCTGAAGAGTCTGCTGTACGTAGAGTTACAAAATGTGGAGGGAAGGTACTTTTATACATGTAGTTTTGCACCTCGAAGCCCGATTTTCAATTTTTTTAGATTTTTTTTGATAATTTTTTGAAGGCGATTTTTAGCGTTCTTTTTGCAGTTTTATCCCATTAGTGAAAGAAATACGGTTTCACTCTTTTAACCCAATATAGCAATTTTTTTTCTCTTTTCCACAAAGTTTATTTGGAATTTGTACAGCGATTTTTGAATTTTTAACGAAATTTTAATGCGATTTTTAATGTTTTTCTCACTTTGCGTTTTTTTTTTTTTTTTTTTTTTTTTTTTTTTTTTGAGATTGATAAAAAGAAAACCGTTTCAAACTTTTAGCCCTAAATTTTGTGTTTGTTACGAATTTTAGATTTTAACGATTTTCAATGCGATTTTTAATGATTTTTAACGCTTTTTCAAGATTTTTTGCGTTTAGCATCTATTTTTACTTTCTTCTATCTTTACAAGAAGAAAGTATTGGATTCATGAAAATTTTCGACTTCCGGTTTTCGACGGATTTATACGTTTTAGAAGGTCCTGAACACATTTTGACTATTTTTAGAAAATGTCTGTCTGTGAGTCTGTCTGTCTGTCTGTCTGTGTGTCTGTCTGTATGTGACAAAAAATTTGTGGGCGCTCTATCTCAAGAACTAATGCTCGAAATTTAATAAAACTTTATATTCAGTTAGATCTTGATATGAATTAGTGCCTATTGGTTTTTGGTGAAAATTGGCCTGCAGGTGGCGCTGCTATACTACGTTTTTCATGATTTTCAAGATTGCCATATCTCAAGAACTAATGCACAGAATTTCACCAAACTTCAGATTCTGTGACCCCTTGATATACATAGACGCTGATTAAGTTTTGGTGTAAATTGGCCTGCAGGTGGCGCTGCTATGCCGCGTTATTCATGATTTTTTTGATAGCTATATCTCAAGAACTAATGCACAGAATTTCACCAAACTTTAGATTCCGCGATACCTTGAGATACATAGCCGCTGATAAGGTTTTGGTGTGAACTGCCCTATAGGTGGCGCTGCTATGCTACATTTTGCACGATTATTGCGATAGCTATATCTCAAGAACTAATGCAGAGAACTTCATCAAATTTTAGATTCTGTTACACTAGAATATATAACATAATTAGACGCTGATTACATTTTGGTATTAATTTTGCAACAGGTGGTGCACCTATGCTGCATTTTGCGCGATTTTTCCGATAGCTATATCTCAACAACCAACGCACAGAATTTCATCAAACTACAGATTTTGTTACAAAATGACGTATAACATAATTACACGATGATTACGTTTTGTTATAAATCCTTCAACTGATGGTGCTGCTGTGCTATATTTTACACTTTTTTTAAACTAGCTATATCTCAAGAACTAATACACAGAATTTCATCAAACTTCAGATTCTTTTGCACCATAACATATCTAGACGTTTTTTTACGTTTTGGCATAAATTGTCCAAGATATAGTGTTGCTGTGCTACGTTTTGCAAATTTTTTGTTATAACTACATCTCAAGAACTAATGGACAAAATTCCATCAAATTTCAGATTCTGTTAGGTTTTGACATAAACAGATGCTTATTAGGTTTTAATATAAATTACCCAACATGCGGCACTACTAAGCTCATTTTCTCAGAATGTTAATTAAATTTTGCGTTTTAGGCTTTTCGGATACCAGAATCTCATTAGGCTAGGTCAAATGTTCGAGGAAATTCGATAGTGGGTAACTTTGGGGTCACCACGTTTTTTTTTTTTTTTTTTTTTTTTTTTTTTTAAATATTAAAATGTACTTATGAGATAGAAGAAAGTTTTGGGATTGACACATCCAACTAGTTTTCATAGTTGTTCTATCAAAATCTTAAGCTGTTGAGAATAAGTTAGTTTAATAGTTAGAATAATAGTTAGTTTTTTTTTTTTTTTTGCGAAATTTACCTAAAATGTCAAAAATTTAGTTACCACTATTTTCGAATTGCAATTTCATAAAATATCTTAAATTCTTGCTTAAGATCTCTACCCCCTCGAGTAATAGATCACCTGATAGGTTGTTTAACAGAGTATCGTTTTGATAAAGTTTTTGGAGAATAGAGTGCGCTAGCTGGTGGTGAAAAATGGAACTAACAGAACGCGATTTTGTTAAAATTTGGAAATATAACAATGTGATTTATTTTAAATTTTAAAATGGTTTATAATACATGATAAAAAATGTAAACAAAGAATGGTGTGACATATTTCAGGGTGCGTGAAAGGAGGGGCGCGAACAAAATTAAGAAATGTAATAAGGAGATCTGTTTTACACTTTAAGGTAGTTTATAACGCATGTTAAAATTTTTAAAGTACTGGCGATGCTCTGGAGAGACCGCTGCACGAAGTTATGTATGAAAATTTACACCTTGAAGGCCGATTTTCAGTTTTTTAAATTTAATTCATATGCGAATTTTAGTGGGTTTCGAGGCGATTTGTTCACATTAGCGAAAAGGAAAGCGGTTTCATTCTTTCGACCTAAATTAGTGAATTTTCTTCTCTTTTCAATATAATTTATTTGGATTTCGTGTAACGATGTTTGGATTTTTAGTGAATTATTTAATGTAAATTTTGCCGCTATTATTCGACATTAGTAAAAGGAATTTTGCTTAAAACTTTCAGGCTGATATATTAAATTTTAGCTGTTAAGATTTATAAATTTCAGCTAATTTTAATGCGATTTTTCGAGATTTTTTGCGATTGATATCGGATTTTTGTCATTCATGAGATATTTCCAATTACAACGTTTTATTCTATTAGAGTAAATTTTGACCACTGTGATTTTTTAATATTAGTGATTTTTAATGCACTTTTCAATGCAATTTTTAGAAATTTTTCGAGTTTTATGGTGATTTTTTGATATTCGGAAGTAAAAATTGATTTCAAACTTTTAATCTAATATAATTTTAGAGATTTTTAACGCGATTTTTCAAGAATTGTTGTGTTCCGTGTCGATTTTTTATTATCTATAAAGGATTTCCTTTTACTACGTGATTATCCTGTCGACCAATTTCGCCAAATTATATCAATCGTGAAACAAGCCAAATTATGCAAATGGATGTAATTTTTATGTTAAATAATGAAAGAAGAGATAATTTAGAAAAATATTAATACAAATACATATAAAAATAAGATGTAAAAACCACTTGATGACGTAACAAACTTATGTAACATGTTTAATGTCAAGTGAATATGGAATTTACGATCCGCCATTATTGTAGTTTAATCTTATGGTTTGACCCAGATAGTTTCTTGGTCAACCGGATAATCAAATAGTTCAGATTTCCGATTAGAATGTTTTATCCGTTTGATGAAATTCTGATTACTGCGATTTAAAAAATAACTAGCGATATTTAGTGCATTTTTCAATGCGTTTTTAATGAACTTTTTAATGCGATTTAGTACTATTTTTTTCGATCCCCACCACAGTGGTGTTTTAACAATTAAAAAATTATTTTGGTTTTAAACTTTTAGCCTAATATAGTAAATTTCACCGTTTACCTTTTTTTTTTAATTTTGTCGATTTTCAATGTGATTTTTGATATATTTTGTGTTCTTCGTCGATTTTTTTGTAATTCATGTAAAAAAGAATGGTTGCTACGTTTTACACGACTAGAATATTTTTTATTCACGGGATGTATTTATATTTAGCGATTTTTAATGAATTTTTCAATGGTTTTGTATTGGTTTTTTGAATCTCACGGCTATTTTTTGAAATTTCGAAATTAATTTCAAACATTTACACTTCATTTACGAATTTTGAAATTTAGTGATTTTTTAATGCAATTTTTAGCAATGTTTTCATTATTTCTCACGCTTTGCGCCGATTTTTTCATTCGTATTTAAGAAATAATTCAGATTACACTAATTTACTCTATTAATGTAAATGTTGTCCCCCGCTATTTTTAAATTTGAAATGATTTGTAATGAATTTTTGAATACAATTTTTAGATGTTTTCGAGTCCACGGCAATTTTTTCACAATTGGAAAAGAAATTTTTAAATAATTTGTAGCTTAATTGTCTGAGCGAAGCGAAGTCTTTATACTCAGAGATACGTAACGATATTAAAAGTCAAAAAAATTCTTTCGTCAAGCAAATCTCAAAAAGTACTTGTCGGATTTTGATTCTGTTTGTACCAATAGGTACCTATGAAGGTAATCTGGTGAATGCACTACATACGAAAAATTAGTTCTAAATAGTTTAAAAGTTATATTAAAAAAACTGATAAAAAAGCACAATTTATTTGCATACGTCACAGAAATTTGGTGCGCGTGATTTTCATCAGCTGGATATTTTCGTAGATAACCGAATCAGTACATGGAGTAAATAGTAATCATTAACGCACTCAAAAATATTGAATGCAATAAAACATTTTGAAATTTAATCATGCAGGAAAATAAAAATTTTATTTTTTTATATTAAAAAAATGTCATAAAAACTTTGATTTTGAGATTTTGTGATAATCTCTTAATAGCATTTTTTGATCGCTAAAAGAATGTTTTATATATTTCGCGTGTAAAAATTAGAAACAATTACGTTTTTAAATAAAAAGTTTCTTTTATGACATAATTTTCCCTTTATATTTATTTTTATTGCATGTTTTCTTTTAACTTATATTTTGTTTGTGTGTGGAAGTCAATTCTGGTCACTAATTTTTCGGCACGGATATCACAAGCGCATCAGATTTGGCGCAATTTTTTTCAAAGCCCATTTGGCGAAAACTCCGTTTTCAAATAACGCTTACATACACATTTTTAAATAATTTTCTATTTTCAAAAAGAACTTACAGTAAATAAAATAATAATAATAATTAATAACTATAAAAAGAAATATTTTATATAATTAAAAAAAGGAAATTAAAGTAAATAAACATTTTATGGGTAAATAAACAAATAATAAATAAATAAAGCCGGGTTACCATCTGAGGTAAAATAATGCCATTTTGACGCCAATTATGTACCCTGGTGCATATGTGACATCTTTTCCCATTTTTCATCCATTTCCTGTTGGCATATAACTTTGAAATTTGGAATGTGTATGCATACCTGGGAGCAATACTGGAATTAGACATTGATTTTGTTTTAATTCGATCCAAAAAGGGGCAACGGGGGCTATTTTTTAAAGATTTATACTGCATAAAGGAGCCACTTACCTATTTTTATATACAAGAAGAAGTACGTGGTATGTAAAAACAATTATAGTATACATAAATAAAATACTTGAAATAATATACTAGAGATATAAGCACCGGGTTTGGCGAGATATTTTATGCCAATTAGGCGAAAACATTGTTTTGATTACCAGATACATATAGCATGCTATAATAACACGTTATATATTTATTTCAAAATGAAAAAAAGGAATAAACGAAACATTTTCTGGTATTAAAAAAAAAAGAAATAACAATCAATAAATGATAATATTTTTAGAACAAACAGTTTATTATAACATTTATATGATAACCAGCATGCTAGGCAACTGAACGCCATTTTGGCCCCAATTATGTACCTCGGTGTGTATAGGGCATATATGTGCCATATTTATTTGTAAAACTGAGCATGAACGTTTACCAAGTGTGTTTTCATAGTCGCTTATATCTTTTTGCAACATAGCGCACCTTCCGAAGCCAAAACTGCACAAAAGAAAAAAAAATCAATATTTGCAGTACTTTTTTTTTATGTAATGCACATTTTGTAATCAGCAGGCTCGATAATCAGACCTTGGTTTTTTGCTTTCAAAGATGATATTTCATACGACGTCTTTTTTGGATTCGTCGTTTTTCCATATTTGATAGTATGCGTCTACTCGTTTTGTAGCTTTTTTTTGTAACTTTCTTCTTTATTAACAGCGACATTTGGATTTCCTATTTAAATAAAAATTCTTCTCAATACAAAGAATTTTGTTAAAATAAATAAATAAATGAAATGCGGACATCTATTGCTCAAAGCACAAATTTTTTCCTATTGAGTTAATAAAAATCAGTAAAAACATAATTTTTATGATAATAAAAAGGTGACTTATGTAATAACAGAGTCATATATTATGTACGTTATGGATTAAGTATGAATATTTCTCCACCATTTATAAATAACAATAATAATAAAATAAAATGCGGACTGACCAAAGTCTGTATTTGACTGAAAACAACAACCATTTTCTAAATGCTTTAAAAAGATGGCCAATGAAAAGTGATATTTCAAAATTATTATAAAATTAGTTAAAAACCATTTATTTTAAACTAAATGAATAAAAGATTTATATTTTTAATGAAATAAATGGGATTTGAAAAATTATTGGAAATTTATCACCATAGATGTATCAATATTATAATCAGTACTTTGTATGCAAAATGGAACAATTAGCAATACTTTTTGAACCCGAAAAATGGTCGTCGCTTTTTTTAAGGTTAAAAAGGAGGTTACGAAATATTCCTATACAGAGATGTCAAGCCCCCGCTTATTGCACAGCAGAATTTTCTTATAGGAAAAGTTATTTTTTAAATCCGCAGAATGTCCCTATTTAATAAAAGATTTTCTGTATTAAAATGCCGGTATCCAAAATGCCGAAGACTTGGCAGCTCTGCCTATAACATTTTAATTAATCACGGTACTTTTTTTAATCGGATTCAAATTTAGTGAAGACAACGTTTTTTGGCCAAAAGCAGCTTTTTTCCACATGTGTAACTACGATACAATTCCTTGATGCTGAAATAAAATGTTTTGACTTATGCTATTATTGATTCCTCTTATTTATTTATTTGAATTTTAAATAAAATGACACAAAATCGTGTTTTTTAAATGTACGGAAAAAATGCATTTCGAGAGAGGGCGAAAAGAACAATATTTGGCGATTTATTACCTGCGTTTGGCTAAGTTTCTTACTACCTTGTATTTAATACTCTTCACAATACTTCGCTGTTATATCGACTTAGGCGCTTTTATAAAAAGTTTGACGTAGTTCGGGCTTAAGAAAGTGAGTATTTTACTGAATAATACAAATAAATGAAAAATGAATACTAAGAAATACTAATAAAAAAAAAATGAAGCGTTATATTGATCTATGTATATTTAAAAATGCATCTGCTAGCACTATTTAGATAATTTATGTGTATATAATAGGAGATAAATAGCTTTTGATTCTGTATTTCTATGCTTTAAAGCATTAACGTTTGTGTGTTTTTCGTTATCATTGGGAGCACAGAGTACGGAACAGAGAATCAACTTTCATACACTGTAATGGCAAATTTTTTAACATGGGATTACGCATAGACAGTAGCGATACGAGCGGATGACTCTGAAACTACGATCATAACATAAGAGAGGTTGCTAATTCGGCGAAACATCGCTTCCTTGGCGACAAATGATATAGGAAAAAAGAAAAAAAATACAGCGACTGCTTGCTGCTTCTTGTTTTGAAATTTATGAAAGAATTATTTTAATATGAAATAACTTTGACGTATTCGTCTTGCAAACAATGCATGTGTCTCTTCTTAACATAACGACCTAATAATTTAAACTTGAAAATTCAAGAACAATAACAGTAATAATTACGAATCAATATAAGCGCGGAAATCTAAGATCAAATAGCATAAGCACGTGTGCAAAGATAATCAAATCAGCATTCAGCAAGAAGTGCCAAGCCAGAATATGGTTACAGTTAAACAGAAATCACGAGGATAAAAATCGCCAACGCGATGGTTTAGTTTTTAAGTCATCCACTGAGGGCGTTCTTTTCAAGCCGAGTTGAGGCTCTGTCTGTACTCTGTTATTGGGAGTACCTAGCCGATTTAAAAAATAATGTGGGCAAAAAATGTTGGCAACTATCTTTGTTGCAAAATATACTATATTTTGCGTAGGAACAATAATCACCATCAATGCACGAGCAAAAAAAGTTCTAAAATTGAGAATTCTTTGATGTCGATATGACTAAAAATTTAAAATCTTTTTTTTTTTTTTTTTTTTTTTTTTTTTTTTTGTGGCAACTTTTAGGATATAATATTCTCGTTATGAACGATTTCTAAAACATTCGACAATTTAATTTCACAAATTAAACATTTTTTTTCTAGAAAAAGTTTTAAACCTAATTTATTGAGAATATTGCAATTTCTAGGATACTGTTGGGGTCAGAAACTATAACTTTGGCATCACAGTAACTTATAAGATGTAAGTGATCGTTTAGGACAAATTTTTAAAAAAAGATTCCTTAACTCTTATCGACAACCTCATTGCATCCGTGGAAAGCAGATATTCAGCATTATAAACTATTCGGACGGATTTCATACCATATAAAATACACTCCATTCTCTTCAAACATAATAGTTTATGTTATTTATAGTTTCTCAAATCGGTGCGAAGCTTCTGTTTATGCTCATGACATCATTTCAAAGAGTTATATTTCCAATATAGGAAAATTTGGTGTTTTATTTTCTGTATTACTTTTAACATTTTGCATATTTCCAATTTTATATCCATGCATGGTTTGCTTTTCTTTTATAAAAATAGTATATGCAACTTTATATATAAGATTTTGTAATTCTATGATTCAATATGCTTATTTTCATCATATTTTATCACAATGAATGACCAATTAAAGGTAACATCTCATTTTCTTTACTTATCGCAAGTTATTAAATGTTTATTCTCAGCAATATCGCTCAGACTAATCCCTCTGAGGGAAGTCCTAGTGTAGTAAATTTTGACATCAATGATTCAGATTTTTTGTGTATTTTCATAAAATGTTTAGCAAGTTTTGTGTCGATATTTTGGTCCCATTATGGTAAATTATGTCCGCAGGAATTTAATATAAATGTTTATCTTACTATGGCAAATTTTGTCCGGATTTTTGAATTTTACTGATTTTTAATCCGATTTATAGTGATTTTTCAAGTTCTGTAGCAGTTGTTGACATCGGTAAAAGAATTTCGATTTCGAACTTTTAGCATAAATAGTACGATTTGTTCTCCACGCTTTTATGAATTTTGCCAATTTCTAATGCGATATTCAATGTAATTTTTAGTTAGTTTGGGGGATTTTAGGTGTTCCGGTTGAATTTTCCTTATTCATGAACGATTTCCGATTACAATATTTTCGACTGAAAATTAAATTTTTACAGCCATGACTTTTAAATATTCAGAAATTTTTAATATAGTTTTCAATACGATTTTTAGCCATTTTTTAAGCTCCTTGGTGATTTTCTGCCCATTCAGAAAACAATTTTGATATCAAACATTTTGTATAATGCAGTTATGTTTCGAATGCAATGTTTTATCTCTTAATAGGATTTTGGCGTTCCATGCTTACGTTTTGTAATTTATGAATGATTTCGATCATACCCCCCCCCCCCCGCTCTGCCTTAATATTATTTTTTTAACCATTGACTTCGAAATATTTAGTTACTTTTTAATGCAATTTTCAATGTGATTTTTAGCTATTCTTCAAGTTCCGTGGCGATTTTTTTACATCCGGAAATCGATTTCGATTTCAAAATTTTTGGTCAATATGGTTAATTTCTTGATTACAATATTTTATATTATAACAGTGAATTTTTACCCTAGGGATTTTTTAATCTTTTACGACTTTCATTACAATTTTCAATGCAATTTTTAAGCTTTCTCAGTCTTTTTTTTTTTTTTACATTTTTTAAAGGAATTCGATTTTAAATTTCTAGACTAATAAGAGTTTAGTTTCAAACTTTTATCCTTTACGGTAATTGTTTTGCTCTCTTATTTTGATCTACAGCAATTTTTAATGCAGTATGCTTTTTTTTTTTTTTTTTTTTTTTTTTTTTGAGTTTACGGCGATTTTTTTTCAGATACGAAAAAGGAATTCGGTTTTTAATTTCTAATTTCTCCGCTAATATGATAAATTTTCTCCTGTGCGATTAAAGATTTTTATTGCGATTTTTTAGCAGTTTTTTTTTTCGTATTTCAATGCTTTTTACATTATCAAATTAATTAGATTCAAAACATTTATCCAAATAGAGTAAATTTTGAGTTTCGTGATTTTTGAAAATTTTGCCATTTTTAAAGCGATGTTTACGTTTCTTCGCGACCCGCTTCGATTTTTTAGAGGTTCAATTTTTGGTAGAATTTATTAAATTCTGATCTCTTTTCTTCAAAGTTTACTCGAATTTTGAAACACAATTTTTGAATGTTGTTTTATATTTTTATGAGATTTTTAATGTTTTTTTGCGATTTGTAAGATTTTTCCACATTAGTAAAAATAATCAAACTTCTCTTTTCAACGAAGTTCAGACGAAATTCGTGCAGCATTTTTTACATTTTTCGAGGTTTTTATTATGATTTTTAAAGTTTTTTCGCAATTCTTGCTATTTTTTGATGAACCCGGGCAACGCCGGGCAGAACAGCTAGTGATATAATAAAATAAATAAATAAAAATAATAAAATAGTAAAAAAAAAAGAATATAGTAATAATAAAAAACTACAAAAGTAATTTCCATGCAGGAGAAAGGGAGGGGGATGAAGAGAGATCATTGACAAGAGTATTACAATTTTTATAAATAAAATAAGCTTCGTGAGTATCTAAATGAGAAGGAGAGGCAGGATTAGAAATAATTCTGGCCATGGACAAATTGAAATAATGACCGGAAGACCAACAATGAGAAGCAATGGAAGACCTAGATAATTCCTGATTTTTAATGTACCTCTGATGTTCATCCAATCTTTTCTTCAACGCTCTTCTGGTCTGACCAATATAACCCAAATTGCAAGAGCAAGGAATAAAATAAACACCCCACCGGTTCTCAACAGGAATAGGATCTTATTTTTAATGTACCTCTGATGTTCATCCAATCTTTTCTTCAACGCTCTTCTGGTCTGACCAATATAACCCAAATTGCAAGAGCAAGGAATAAAATAAACACCCCACCGGTTCTCAACAGGAATAGGAGAACCGGTTCCTGTTGAAGAAAAGATTGGATGAACATCAGAGGCACATTAAAAATCAGGAATTATCTAGGTCTTCCATTGCTTCTCACTGTTGGTCTTCCGGTCATTATTTCAATTTTTCCATGGCCAGAATTATTTCTAATCCTGCCTCTCCTTCTCATTTAGATACTCACGAAGCTTATTTTATTTATAAAAATTGTAATACTCTTGTCAATGATCTCTCTTCATCCCCCTCCCTTTCTCCTGCATGGAAATTACTTTTGTAGTTTTTTATTATTACTATATTCATTTTTTTTTTTTTTTTTTTTTTTTTTTTTACTATTTTATTATTTTTATTTATTTATTTTATTATATCATTTTTAATTAATTAATTTTATTCTATTTTGATTTTTATTTATTTATTTATTTTAATTGATTTATTTATTTTATTTTATTTATTTTTCAATTGTTTTCTTTATCTTTTATTAGTTTTTCTCTGCCACCTGTGTTCTTTTAGCCAGCGCCACCTGGGGCACTCTTTGTAATCTCCTCCCTCCTTCTTTGAGTTTATCTTTACTTTTTTCTTCCTCCATGGCTGTGACAAGCAGCGCCACCTGTCGCACTCTGTGTAATCTCCTCCCTCTTTATTTCACTGTTATTTCCACTCTGCCCGTTGTGACACGTGTTTGGATCAGCTGATGACGAGCAGTAATTATGCAGCTCGAAACGCGTCCTGTTTAATTTATCTTTTTATGGTGATTTAACAAAGTTTTTATTTATTGATATATATTTATCGCCAGTATTTTCGGTGTTTCTCAATAAAGTATGATTAATTGGAATTTAAGTAATTATACTTACGTATTATAAAATAAAAAATAAAATAATTTTGTTAATTTAAAATAATTTTTAAAATTAACTTTTGTCCCGCTTTTTTTGTGTATCTACCCTGTTAAATTTCGTTCCGCTGAAACAAATATAAATTCAAGGATGGCTATATTGGAAGTAGCGCTTAAGGACATCTATCGGTTTGAAGTTAGCAATACTAAACGCGCAAGCCATTTAAGCGTCGCCATTTTTAGTTGTTGCGACGCGACCGTCGGTGTAGTGGTTTCGCAAGGTGATCGTGTATCTCCCCTGGTAAGTCATAAAACTTATCATATTAATTTAATTCAATATCATTTACTGCCCTAATTAAACAATACAGTAATAATTAAAATGAAACATACAATTAACCCCAAAACTAATTCAGTCATTTAAAAAATTTGAATTTATCATGAAAATGTCTCTCCCCTGCCGTATTTCCTCTGTCAAGATAACTGCCAAGGGAGAGAGTCACTGACCATAAAAAATTATAAAATATGTATAAGGTGACTTGCCCTTATATGAAAAGGTAAATAAACGGGACAAAAATCATAATTTAAAGGTTTTTGATAAAACTCAAACTTTTCTTTTTTGCCGTATCCTCTATGTACTTGAAACCTGTTATCGTAGAATCACCCGTATAGCACTCAATAACGGTGTGTCTACAGAACCGATTCTGATAGGCAAGGCGATTTTGGACATCGTTCATAATTCAATGAGTCCAGTGTAGATTCTGATGACGAATCTGACAATTGAATTAACGATGCAGTTCCTGTTGCCTCTACTTCAGAAATGCAGAAAATGATTAAAAGTATGGGTAGTTAGTTACTTAGACACGATCTTGAATGGAGAAATAAATAAAACAGTGGATGATCTGGAACAATTGTGGACAGCATGGTGCTGAAAAAGACACTTAAAAAAGTATGTAAAAAAAGTGATTTTTCATCAAGAAAACAATAATTTAACCTACCAGTAGTTTAACAAGAAATCGTAATAAAGTTTGATGCAGTCGAAAATTTTGATGAATTTTGTTCTTTTTTTTTACGAATCTTTTAAAATGAAAAAGAAAATTCAGCCCCTTCAGTTTTATGGTAAATGCATTTTACTGTATTTCAATTTACTTTGTACTTGTACTACATACTATTATTACACTTACCTGTGTATTGAACTATTGGTGTTTTACGATCTGTTCAAAATTATATGAAATATTTCAAAGAATATAAAAAATGCATTTTTTTATTATTAAAAATTAGCATTTCTGTTACATTTGCGTACCTATAAAATAATTACTTTATAACAAAATTATCTCTAAAAATTACTTATAATACATTAATCTGTGTGCAGAGTTAGGAGCAGAGGCAGATTACCTATTAAGCAGAGTAGGCTGAAGCTTACGGGCTCAGAAGAAGGGACATGGAGCTGAGAATTTTGCTCTTTTTAAAAAAATCGGATATTGAGGTAATGCATTATGCAAAAGAGGAATGATGTGAGATGTTCTGGTGTAATAACGCCTGGCGGGATAATAACGCCAAGTGCTAATATTATGCATAATTATGAAATAATCCGCTAAATGACACCCATGTTCTATGCGCAGAAGGGTTTTGAGTCATATAAATAGCAAAAAACAGCTTAATGTTAATTTGTTCCATTTGTAGGTCTTATTGCTTTTACAAGCAACTAAAATTAACGCTTGATCTAAAATTTGCGAGATAAGTTTTGGGATGTGAAAACTATATTTTTTATCCGGAAATACTTTGTTTATTAAATTTGTAGTACATTTCATGTACTTTCAAAATGTTGTAGAAGATTTTGGATATCTTCTCGAGATAATTTGTAGTTTAAAATATACTGCGCAATAAGTATACCTGGATAATAACGCCAATTCTTGGCGTTATTACCCCGGTTGATTCACAACAGTGGGCGAACTACATCCGAAGGGGGTTTATTTATTAATATGGGACTGCATTATTATCATTGTTGAAATGGTAAGTTTAAAGGGGGGGGGGTCCAATACCCAAAACTAATCTCTCTATTTTTTAAAATACTAATGTAAAAATAATAATAATAATAATAATAAACTCTTATAAATAAAACTATATCAAAATGTTTTCGATATTCTAATTCGAACATCTTCAAAATCAGATTTCTATTAAATTTCCCCTGGAATGTTCAGTTGAGTTTTAAATTTTAACTGCTCTTTTAACTTTAACTTCTCCGCGTTCGGTTTTTCAAAATTTTACAAATTTGACCTTTAACCGATGTGACAGAAATTGTAACGTAACTAATGTGAAGCGGTTTGTGAAACCTCAAAATTGAAAGATGAATAAAACGCGGAAATAACTCATAGGATTATGTTTTTGTACTAAACTTTTTATACAAGACTATTATACTTAATATTCACCTATTTAAAAGTCTCTGGTGGTAGTACTAAAGTTCCAATTGAAACAAAATTTCGGTAATGTTTGTAGTTAAACTTAAAATTACAAGTTAAACTATAAAAATTAAAAGAAAAACAGTTGTCTGTGAGACTGGTAACATTAGATAAAAGTTAAAAGGCGATCAATGATTAAAGATAATAGAATACTATTCCTGTACTAAACTTTTTGTACAGAATTAAATCTAATTAAATTTAATCTATTCAAATATCTCTAACAATAGTATGAGGACTCCAAACGAAAGAGAATTTCAGTTATTGCTATAGTTAAACTGGAAAATACAAGTTAAACTCTAAAATTTGGGGAAGGGGAGGGCAGCGTTCAGTGTGATTGTTAACAGCAGTTAAAGGTTAATTTTGTTGTTAATATAGAGATAATCTTATATAACCACATGAATCATGTATAAAATTTAATTAGAGATCTCATTGGGATAATATTTTTGTAATCAAAAATCTTATTTAATTAATTAAAAATTTATTAAAGCATGTTTTGTATAACGCCGACAATTTAACTTTAGGTTTGAAGAATCTGCATTAGTGTGGAGTTATGTGTTAAAAACTATTTACAAAACTACTATAATAGTATCAAGTTGACAATAGTATTAACAAAAATATTTATTACATATAACTCTAGTTATTATAAAATTTCACATGATTAAAATATTACATTATGAATGGTTAAAACCACGCAATGTTTCTTATAATTATATTTTAAGCGGGACTTTTTAAGCAAATTTGAGGCACAGGGTGTTATAGTCTGTTAAAGCTCCCCCTCACTCCTTTTTCTTTCACTTTCACAAAAAATTGAATATTTTTATTCATAGAATGTATATACGGGAATATAAATACTGATTTAAATAAACACATTTAAAACCGTGCAATGTTTCTAATAATTCTATTTAAACGGTCCTTTTTAAGCAAAAAGTAGCTTAGAATCTGATATTCTTTTGCCTGCCCCCCCCCCCCCCCCCACCAACCACCGCACCTTTCTTTTTTTTACACTTTCACAAAAAATTGAATATTTTCAATAGCTTAGAATGAAATTTGTCAATTTCTAGAGCTGTAGAGTTTGTATTTTTAAGTATTGGGCAATCTGCATGAAATTATTCCAACTTATGTTATAGTTTTGTTTGCATGGCGTTATTACCCATATAGGTGGATAATAACGCCAAATCGCATTGGTCATGAAATCACGCGATTACATTTTATGAATACATACAGGGTGTCCCAAAAGGTCATGTCCAAACGGCACACATGGTTGTGTCAGGTCATTAGGAAACAGAATTACATAGGAAAGGGGGGTCGGAAACGCGATTGTAATCCGCTAGAGGGCGATAAGCGATGTCAGACGAAAGCGCGGGCAGTCGGATCATTCGAAGCGCGGACGTTGCAGAGAAAGGATGAACCAGTTGATGAGCACTTGGATGAGCACTTACTATGAGTTGTAGCATTTTTCTTTTTTATTTGGTACTGTTTTGTTGTAAAATAAAGATATTTTACACCGTTTGTTATCTTTTCTTTGCGTGACGGTTACGATGCAATTTCACTGTTTAGATCGCGTTTCCGACCCCCCTTTCCTATGTAATTCTGTTTCCTCATGACCTGACACAACCATGTGTTCCGTTTGGACATGACCTTTTGGGACACCCTGTATATCTTAAATTATTTTTTTATATAGATAGTCAATGAGTTGCTGTATCAAATCCTATAGTTGTTTGAAAAATACAATCTAAAGCTAAGCCGTGAAAATTGGTAGAACCTTAACTTAGCGTTATTACCCCAGGGTACCTTACTATATTTCATGCTTTTTCTAACTTATTGAATTCTGCAATTCATAAAGATGCAGACTGTATTCCAAAAACTTACTGTTTTTAATTTCGTCTGTTTCCGTATAAAGGAGATACTGGATTGTGAAATTTTCGGCTTCCACTTTTTGAAGATTTACACATGGTTATCCGGTTATCCGAAAATGGGCTTAACCGAAAGACCTTATAATTTCTTGTCCATTTTAAATGTGAAAAAATTTATTGTCAACACTATTTTAACTGATGTCAAATTACACCTTTGAACATATTTTGATTCACGATTACTATTTTATTTGTAAATTTAGATCAAAACAATTCTGAATCATTTTTAATACACTGAAGAGCTTTATTAATACATATTAACAAATTTAGAAGTAAAATAAGTAAAAATAAAAACTGTCAGGTTCCTAGAAGACATCTGCCCTGAATTAGAAAGGAATGACATTTCCTCATCTGAATATTTTTATGTATTGTTAGTTGTGTATCCGTGAAGCTTTCGAAATACCTTTCTTTCTTTTCTTATAATGACAAATGACAGGTGGTTATCCAGGCGCAGGTGTGCGGATGACGCACTCGTTGATGAATGAAAGTGATGACCACGGGGCATGGCTCAGCTGTCATTTAGTATTTAAGTGATGTGTAAACAGTAGATGTCATGACTCAAGGTTGGTATGCGGAATTGAACCAATGGAGGAACTCTAAGAGGCCCTGCTGGGGGAAGGAAGATCTCTGACAAGGTCAACTCTGGACTGAGAGGTTGGAGACAGTTCTCGCTTGGCGTTGAGACCGATAGGTCGCTCAGGATTTGTGGTCCTGTTGGATAGTGTATATTTTGAGCGTGGGACAAGGCGTCCCGGTGGATAGTGTTATAGGCCGAGAAGTGAGGCCTAGTACCCTTGTGTATTGAGATTCTGCAGTAATCTCTGATAAAGCGTATCCAACGTGCGTTGAGTGTGAGGAAGAAAGTGTAAGTTGAACGGTACACAACCAACGTTTATTGTAGTTAATTTAATGTTGAACCGGATCATCTATATCCGAGTTGTAATTGTATATAGTTGTAAATATTGTTTCTTGTGTACATATCTATATCTTAAATAAACTGTTAGTTCAGTTCATTAACAGCGTCAGTGTTATTTTACCTAATCCTCACAGCAGGTGACCGATATCACCCATTAATATCGGTGGTGGCAGCTAAAACTACCTAGGACATTCTTCGAAGTTTTGTGGACTGAGAGGAGCGTCCGACAAATTGGTGGCAGCGGTGGGATTGAACCGCCTGAGACCAGTGACCAGTGACCAGCGACGGGATAGAATCATCCGAGACCAGCGTCCAGCGACGGGATAGAATCGTCCGAGCCAGTGACGAGCGAGCCGTGTTAAAATTGTGTTAGTGCCGCAGCCGAACTGTCTTGTGATATTCGTTCGTGGTAGTGCCGAATCGTCGATGGAGTGTTAGAGAAATAAAAATCAAGTGTGGAACTGATATAGTGTGTGTGCCATATAGTTAGTACAGAAAACTGAACTGTGTTGTGCCTGATTATCGCTACATCGTGGAGCTATCTGTGAATAGAAGAGTACCCCACCAAATAAAGTATAAGGTAAGGTGTTTTGATCATTCATTTCTTCTGACATCTCGAACCAAATTGTATTGTTGTATAATTAATAGTAATTTAAGTAAATTGTCTATGTAATTTATGTGCAATGAAATAATTGTGTTCAGATAGGTGTAAAGAATTAGTAACCATATTGCTATTGTTTTAAAGAAAGGTCATAATAATTTGAGATGATAATGATATGCTATTTATAATGATATTAGTGAACTAAATTAATGCGTTAAATCTAAATTATTGTTAAAGTAATTGTTAAATGAAGCAATACTGTTTAAATTTTAAGAGTTATATTATCAAAATTCTAAGCAAATGAAAATTTTGATTGGCCAGTAGTAAAAAAAAAAAAAAAGGCTCAATAGAGAGCCATACTGGAAAAAAAAAAGTCTCAATAGAGGGCCATAGAGAAAAAAAAAAGGCTCAGAAGAGAGCCTTAGTGAGGAAAGTTAAAAGTGAAGATTTTTATGATCAAAATAAATGTACTTAAGATCATATTTATGTTAAGTGTGAGAACCAGTACTGAATTTAGAAATACTTTAATGAGGATAATTGTAGGAATTTATATGTGCATGTTATACAATTTTTTTTTGTTATGTTGATTTTCTATTGATATCAATCTTTTTATTCAGTTCCAACGTATTATTATTAGGTAAATTGCATGTTATTATCTAATGGTGTATTGCATAGTAATCAAATTGAAATTAGTGTTTTACCTTGTGTTTTATTGAAAGTAAATTGTGTGATATTAATGGTGAGGAAAATCAGGTTCTATAATAGGTTAGTTAGAAATACATATCTGAAGGGTATTAATTCTATAATGAGTGGAGATATAACTGTACTAAGTTAGGAATTTAGAAAATATTGATTTAATAAGTTTGAATATTATTTATTGTAAGGTGGTAACAAAATTCGGTGAAGGTATGGCATTCTTAGCAAAATTGAAAAAGGGGGATCTTCAGGTTTTAGCCGAAGAATTGGGGGTTGAATTCGAGGAAAATGATACCAGGATTCAGCTTAGGAATAAGATAGTGAAGAGTGATGGGTATGATGAGGGGTTTATTAAGGAGTTATCTGACACTATTGTTGCAGAACGATTAGAACAGGAAAATTTAGAACGCGAAAAGTTAGAAAAACAGGAAAAGTTAGAAATGGAGAAATTGAGGATGGGACATGAATTAGAAATGGAAAGGAGTGTGATAATTATTTTGATGCTAAACATAAGTCTTATGCGGTTACGCATAAAAGCTTTAAAGGTAAAGATAAGTACGTAAACAATGAAAAAATGAGACCGAGGGAGGATAATAAATTTAGTGGTAGTTGGAGGCAAAATGGTAGTAATGAGTGTAATTCTTTTCCGGATAGGAAAACAGAGTTTAAGAAGAATGATGCTTCGGGCCTAAATGTTTTAAGTGTGGTTTGAGAGGTCATTACCAACGCTTTTGTAATAAAGTGGGTAATGAGGGAACTAATAATGGCAATAAAGGGCGAGACCAGAAAGCAGGTGTTCATAAGATTATGGTGAAAGAAAATCAAGAGTTACCTAATGGGGCTATTGTGGCTAGAATATCGGCAAAGGCCGAGCAGAAAACTAATGTTATTGGTGAGAAATTAAATAAACTTGAGAAAATTGAAGTCAGTGTTAATGGGCAAAAAGCAAAGGGATTGGTTGATTCTGGATGTGAGATTAGTGTTGTTCATAAAGATTTAGTACCGGAAGAGAAATTAAAGGGAGCGGGTAGTATTTATTTACAAGGGTTATTTAGTGAAGCTGTTAAATCACCGTTAGTTAAACTACCGCTAGCTATTCCGCAATTCGGGCATACTAATATTATTCATCAGGAAGTACTTTGCGCAGTAACTGATAATATTAATGAGCAAGTAATTTTACATCCCGAGGTGATTAATGAGTTGTCAGGTGTCAATCTTGAGGAGCCATTGATAGAGTCCGAAGAATTAAAAAGTTCCGAAAATATTATTGATAACTCGAATGAAAAGGAAGATGTAAGTAACGATAGCTGTAATGTTTACGTAATAGACGCGAGATCGCAAAATGTACAAAGTCAGGATCCAGAAAAAACTGAAACGGAGGAAAATAATGAATCTATTGTTAGTAACTCAGATATGTTTAAGAAATCCCAGTTGGAATGTAAAGAATTAGAGAAAGCTTGGGAATTAGCTAAAAAGGAAAAAGGGGATTATTATATTGTAAACGGATTATTGTATCATAAAGAGAAATTGTTAGGCGAAACTATAGCGCAATTAGTAGTACCAAAGGTAAGAAGGGAAGAAATCTTAAAATTAGCGCATTCATCGGTATTTGGAGGGCATCATGCAGCCAAGAAAACGCTGCAGAGAATAAGGTATTCTTTTTATTGGGAGGGAATGGCAAAAGAAGCTAAACAGTTTTGTGAATCATGTTTAGAGTGCCAATTGACTAGAGGGGTTAAAGTAAATGATAGAGCTCCTATTTCCCCAGTGTCGCGGCCGGAACTTCCATTTCAGGTTGTTAATGTTGATTTAATTGGGCCTATTGATCCTAAAAGTTCACAAGGGCATCGGTATATACTGACTTTAATTGATCAGCATACCAGATGGGCGGATGCGATCCCTCTAAAAAGTTTAACTGCTAAAACCGCGTGTGAGGCGTTACTTCAAATATTTATGAGAACAGGAATTCCTAATGTAATTGCCTGCGACAATGGAACCAATTTTACTGCCGACTTAACGAAAGAATTTGAGAAAAGGTTAGGCGTCTGTCCAAGATTTTCGACCCCACAATATCCACAGTCCAACGGACTTGTGGAACGATTTAATCAGACTCTTAAACGTATGCTACATCATACGATTAGGGAAGAAGGAAAAAAATGGCATGAACAAATACCATTTATATTATGGGCGTATAGGGAAGTCCCAAATTCTACGACGGGAATCGCACCTTTCCAGTTATTATATGGTAGAGCGCCGGAGGGTCCGTTATCGATTCTTAAGTCGTCATGGGCAGGAGAAAATAAGGGAGCGCAGTTAGATACTACGCCGATTCATGAGTACTTGGATAAACTTAAGAACCGCTTAGAAAGAGCCGCAAATGAGGCAAAATTGTCGTCTGAGGTTCAACAAAATAGAATGGCGTATCATTATAATTTAAGGTCAAAAGAAAAAACGTTTGAGGTAGGCGATAAAGTTATACTGTTAATCCCCGATTCGACTAATAAGTTATATTCTAGGTGGCAAGGGCCGGCAACTATTGTAGAAAAACGAAACCAGCATTCGTTTATTGTTGATTTAGCCGACGGCAGTAGGAAGCATGTGCACCAAAATAAGATAAGAGAATTTATCGCTAAATGTAATATAGTTAATATTGTTTTCGAAGGTGATGAGGAATTTGGAGAAGTTGGGGAAATTCCTATTTTGAACCGGGATCAAGAGATAGAACGGGATATTGAGAGGTTTGAAATAAAAGGGCTATCTAATAGTCAAGTCAAAGATTTAAAGTCCATTTTGAGGGAAAATAAAGAAGTGTTTATGGGTCCTGTACGACCAGCGACAGTAGGGGAACATCGTATTGATCTGAAACCGGGTGTAGAAAGGAAAAAACCAAAGTTATATAGCGTGCTGGTAGCTTATAAAGAGGAAGTGGATAGGCAGATTCAGGAGTTATTAGAATTAAATCTAATCGAACCGTCGAATGCTGAAATTAGCCATCCAATTGTTTGCGTTGCGAAAAAAGATGCAACTGTCAGAATGTGTATTGATTACAGAGCTTTAAATTCTGTAACGCAGGTTCCCACCTTCCCGATGAAAGATTCCCAAGAAATTATGTATACCGCAGGAGCGACTAAATATTTATCTTCAATAGAATTATTGAGGGGTTATTGGCAAATTAAAATGGCTGAGGATTGTAAACCTTTGACAGCTTTTACGACGCATAACGGAACTTATCAGTGGCGTACAATGCCTTTTGGATTATCAGGGGCTGCTGCTACGTTTCAAAAAGACATGAATGAGGTTCTCCAAGGTCATCGGAGGTATGCAGAAGCATATATTGATGATGTCATCATTTTCTCCGATACCTGGGAAGAGCATTGTGAGCATGTCAGGGCTGTCATTGAAGAGTTGAAAAATAGAAATTTTACGATTAGACTAGACAAATGTAAATTTGGAGAGAAATTGACTAAGTTTTTAGGTCATGTTATTGGGGGTGGAACTCATGCACCTGATGAGGAGAAAATCGGAGCAATAAGGGACTTAAAGAGACCAAAGACTAAAAAGGAAGTTAGATCAGTTTTGGGATTAATGGGATTCTACCGATCTTATATTCCAAATTATGCTGAGATAGCTATACCTTTAACCGAATTAACCAAAGGAAATGTCAAAAATACTGTACCATGGGATGAAAGGGCAGAAAAAGCATTTAATACGCTTAAAGATGAGTTGTGTAAAGTGACGAGTTTGGCTACACCTATCGTAGGCCGGGAATATCAGCTTCACGCCGATGCTTCCGACCTTGCAGTAGGATGTTGTCTTACTCAAAAAGATGAAAAAGGTCAGTTTAAACCTATAGCTTTTGCCAGTCAGAAATTGTCAGGGGCTCAGCGTGCTTGGCCGAGTATAGAGAAAGAGGCTTGGAGTGTTCTCTTCGGGTTGCGGAAGTTTGAAAAGTGGACTTATGGATCTCAAATTGAGGTCATTACCGATCATAATACATTAAAATTTCTTACGGAAACAACCCCAAGGTCGCCCAAACTCACTAGGTGGGCTCTAGCCTTGCAACGCTGGAACCTGAGCATTTCTCATCGTCCCGGAGTTCAACATTTGAATGCTGATGCAATTTCGAGGCTACAGAGAAAGAGCTGGGAAGAACAACCAGTTACTAGCCCATCAGTATCAATGTCAAAATAGTAGACAACTTTAAAGGATGTCATCACATGTCTAATTTTTTTTTTGTGTGTGTAAATATTTTTTTTTAAGTTTTGTGTTTATAATAGTAAATTAGCATGTGTATTGTTTATGCAATAGTAATATTAGTATAAGGTTCAGTAGAGATGTCAGTAGAGAATGTTCAGACACCTGAAAATGCCTATGTAATATTTAGAATGAAGAAATCTGCAAAGAGACTATTGAACTCTTCCGTAATATTATTATATGTTTGGGGAAAATTAGCCCCTAAGAGGCATATTTTCCGCTAAGGTGGGGGGTGTCAGGTTTCTAGAAGACATCTGCCCTGAATTAAAAAGGAATGACATTTCCTCATCTGAATATTTTTATGTATTGTTAGTTGTGTATCCGTGAAGCTTTCGAAATACCTTTCTTTCTTTTCTTATAATGACAAATGACAGGTGGTTATCCAGGCGCAGGTGTGCGGATGACGCACTCGTTGATGAATGAAAGTGATGACCACGGGGCATGGCTCAGCTGTCATTTAGTATTTAAGTGATGTGTAAACAGTAGATGTCATGACTCAAGGTTGGTATGCGGAATTGAACCAATGGAGGAACTCTAAGAGGCCCTGCTGGGGGAAGGAAGATCTCTGACAAGGTCAACTCTGGACTGAGAGGTTGGAGACAGTTCTCGCTTGGCGTTGAGACCGATAGGTCGCTCAGGATTTGTGGTCCTGTTGGATAGTGTATATTTTGAGCGTGGGACAAGGCGTCCCGGTGGATAGTGTTATAGGCCGAGAAGTGAGGCCTAGTATCCTTGTGTATTGAGATTCTGCAGTAATCTCTGATAAAGCGTATCCAACGTGCGTTGAGTGTGAGGAAGAAAGTGTAAGTTGAACGGTACACAACCAACGTTTATTGTAGTTAATTTAATGTTGAAGCGGATCATCTATATCCGAGTTGTAATTGTATATAGTTGTAAATATTGTTTCTTGTGTACATATCTATATCTTAAATAAACTGTTAGTTCAGTTCATTAACAGCGTCAGTGTTATTTTACCTAATCCTCACAGCAGGTGACCGATATCACCCATTAATATCGGTGGTGGCAGCTAAAACTACCTAGGACATTCTTCGAAGTTTTGTGGACTGAGAGGAGCGTCCGACAAAAACTTTGAAAGATATTATTGAACACTGGTAGAAATAGTGTTACGTTCTTTATGAAATAAACAAAGTTAACTTACTTATTTGATCCATTGCGTCATTTCGGGCATTTTATTAAGTTTACATATACAACACTTTTTTTTTTTTTAAATATGTTGTGATTTTCTTTTGTTTTTCACCTTCAGGGTGTTTTGAATAAGGACCACAACATTTTTTATTACAACTATATTCTAAATTACGACCACAGCTTTGCATCAAACAAGTTTTTACCATAACTCTTCTAGTTATTGAAAAACTCCTATGGAACTTCGGTTATTCGAAAATTCCTATGGAACCCTGGTTAACCGAAAATTCTTTGGTCCCATGCTTTTCGGATAACCGAGGTTTTACTGCATTTCTGAATCTAAAGGCGACACGTGTCTGTAAGGGCGTCCGTGTTCATCTTTGACCTCTTTCCCTTACGGATGCGTGTCTTCCTACAGCTGATTACGAGCTGTATTTTTTAGCTCGAAGAGCGCCCTCCTTTGTTTTTTATTTTATTTTATAGTGATTTTCACAAAGTCTGTTATAATTATCATTACTTCCTGTTTATTAAATTGGCTATTTGGTTTATCAAATTGGCTCTTTCTTCTAGTCTGCTAATCATAGGACATGATTGCACTGTGTTGTTTTGTAGAAGAGGAAATCTAAATTATTTGCATTAAACTTTCAAATAAGAGATTGCTTTTTCTTTGAATCTAATCAATACAGCATTATTCTTTAATCAGAAGAATTTTAATTTGTGAAGTCTATTATTTAAAATTATCAAAATGTAATCCTTTTAAAGTTTTGCGAAATATCGTCCATATGTTTGTTTATTTTCGTCATAACAAGTCATTGCTTTGAAAAAGGAATTAATTAAGAACATTCTTGATTCTGTCTATTACCTCTATCAATTTTGATGGGGAAATAATTCATAAAATTGTTAATGAAACCTACGAGATTAGATTGAAATATGTTAATCTATCTTAAATATTGAAATAGAAATAATAATAATAATAATAATAAAACTATGAAGATGTAAACCATTATATTAGTCAATAAGTACATTAATACATTTCTATACACATTTGCACTCAGACAAATTCATATGTCTCTATAAGTACATCTTATTCGAGAATTTATGTTTTGCTTCGTGATAAAAAATGTACAAACTCTCAAATTAAAAAACTTAAATCCTCCAATACTTATTATTGGTCTGTAAGTTTTCTTTTCCTAAAACAGTTTTTAATTTTTAAAGCTTGAGTTTTGTTTGTTAAACCAAAATCTTTTCACGCTTCTACACATCATTATAAATATTGTATCGCTGTATATTTTATCTAAACCTGATAATGCAAACTGGGAACCAAAGCTTAAAATTAGATTTAAGCATGTTTGGCATTATGCTTTATTTGAATAATATTCTTATTTTACGTTTAAAAGATTTGATTTAAAAAAGGAAATTAAGACAAAAGAATAGTATACTATCAGATTGTATGTGTTATATTATTTTTCATGATTATTTATCAAAAACATTGACTCGTTAAGCATTTATTTAAATTTCCACTTTCATTAAATCTGTTAAAATAATAGTGAGAAAAATGTGATGAATAGCGTCAAACATATTTAAGATTAATTTTAAAAATTCATCCCTTAGATGTTTACATAAATTCATGCTTCTATTCAATTTTTAAAATATAAACTTTATCCGAAAATAGAAAAGAGCCAAAATTTATTTAAGCCTTGTGCCTTCATTTAGTATTTTAAATTTAAAATAATATTTTTATTTAAAAAAGTAAAACCGTTGACTCGTATTTATATTTAATTTAAACTCTGCCTCTTTAGGCGGTTATTTAAAGTGGTTCTTTTATTTAATCTTTCAAGTTTGAAATGTAAAAGAATCAAATAACGTGAACGGCAAAACAGATTTATATTTAATTTTAAAGGTCACAAAGGCAGGCATCACATATTTGAGCTACAAAAACTTATTTTGATTTCACTTTAGGCAAGACCCCGAGGCCTTATGAAATATTTTCATATCGCTTTTTATTAGCTATCGAATAATTGGTGATATTTTTACAGCATCAAAAGAAAATTCAGACAATTTCTTTTTGAATAGATTTGATTTTAGATATTTGAAACAGTTTTTAAACAATTGTAATATCTCTGCATATACAGAAGGGAGGGGGGATTAATTAAGTCAGTCTTGAATTCAGATACTTTTCTCCGGGTGGGCTTTCTGTGACTCCGAGGGGGGGGGGATCCCATTGAAAACACAAAATCTCAAAATTTTCGGGGGGGGGGCGTGGTGGGTAAGTTCCCCCCCCCCCGGGGGGCACTTCCTGAAGTCAACACTGCATTAAGTCCGTTTCGCATCAAATAATTGTGAGCCGAATTAATTACAGCTGTTGATGTGAAACAGAAAATAGGTAATGAACTGGAAGCGCCCTCTAGCGGTAAATTACGGAAGAATAGTTTATAGTTCAAAAATTTTCGAAGATACGTCCAAACGCTTAATAGTAATATTGCAGGAGGTAGATTTAATAAGAAAATAAACTGTACAAGCAGATGCAATGAATAGTTTTTAAAAAAATGAAAAACTGCATATTTTGTTTGAGAAATATAAAACATGGCAGACAATAAATTACTTTTACAATTTTAATCATTCTCGAAAAGAGAAATAATAATAAAAAAATGATTGCCACAATTTTTTGCTAAATAGACGATTTGCTTGGCTGCCATTAAACTTTTAGTTGAATTTCCAGTTGTTTTCGAAATATGATGTCTACATTTAGAATTTACAGCAAATAAAAAATTCTAAGCTTTTCTACGTTTCCCTTGCTTGTGCTACGCAAACAGTTGTCATTTCATTGGTGTAATTTTCGAGAGCATTTCTGGATTGTTTTTTTAAATAATAAAAAAAGTATAATTTAACAACATGACATATAATGGTTTTATGAATTTTTAAAATTTTAAATAAAAAGAATATTGCCCAGTTCAACTGACGGCATTGAGCTCGTTAGGCTGTGCACACTCATTGTATATTACAGCCATTTATTTTCAAGGTATAATGCCCTTCGAAAAACAAATTAAGGGGTTGGAATAGCCCCCCACCATTTTTCTTCTTTATACTTAATCATTGATCCCACAAAACTAATCAGGGATACGCCTTATCATATAATAAATCTATATCCAAAATTCGAAGTAAGTCGAATAATTTTGCATCAATTTATATAATTTAACAATTTATATTTAACAATTAAGTCTCCAAAACTATTCAAAGATTCATCTTATCAGAAAAAACCTACATCCAAAATTTATAGTAAGTATGATAATTCTGCATAAAATCCCATTTTTCCAATTTAAGGGAGTAATCACTCGTTCCCCTCTTTATGCTTACAACAAAGAACCCTACAAATAATCAGGAAAATGTCATATCACTATGAACCTGTATCAAATAATTGAAGCAAATCGGTTAATTGTGCTTAAAAAAACATTTATCTAAATTAAGAGGGATAGTCTTCTTGATCTCCTTTTTATACTTATACGAACTCCCAAAACAAATCAGGGAAGCGAAATAATAGTATCAGAATGAACCTATATTCAAAATTTGAAGAAAATCGCGTGAAAAATCCATTAACCTAAATTAAGGAGGGTACCTTTATCCCCCTTTCATACATATCTAATGAACTTGAATACTAATCACGGAGGCGCCTCATCAGAATGATCCTATGTCTAAAATTTGAATGAAATCCAATAATTCTACATGAAAATCCCATTTATCTAAATTAAGGAAAGGGGGGTTAGCTCCCCATCCCTCTCTTATACTTATCCAATAAACTCCCAAAACTTATCACGGAGGTGCACCATCAGCATAATCCTATGTCTAAAATTTGAATGAAATCTGATAATTCTGTTTGAAAAGCCCATTTATGTAAAATAAGGGGGGGTTAGCCCCTGTTTTCCCTTCTTATACTTTTCCAACGAACTCCCAAAACTAATCATGGAAATGCCTCATTAGAAGGATCCTATATCTAAAATTTGAATGAAATCTGATAATTCTGCATGAAAAACCCTTTTATATAAATTAAGGGAAAGCGTATTATGATTCCGCCCCCCCCCCCTCTTATGCTTATCCAATAAACTCTCTAAATTAATCATGGAGGTGCCCTCATCAGAATGATCCTATGTCTAAAATTTGAATGAAATCTACACGAAAAACCCGTTTATCTAAATTAAGAGTGGGTGATTAGCCCCGTTCCCCCTCCTTCTACTTATCCAATGAACACCCAAAACGAATCATGGAAACGCCTCATCAGAAGGATCCTATATCTAAAATTTGAATGAAATATGATAATTTTGCATGAGAAACCCAATTAATATAAATTAAGGGGCCCCTCGTCCCCCCTTATACTTATCGAATGAACTCCAAAAACTAATCAGGGAAGAACCTCATCAGAATAAACTTATATCCAAAATTTCAAGTAAATCGGATATTTTTATCATGAATTGTCGCGTTACGTATATACATACATACATACAGAACGGGAAGGCACATAAGCTCTTAAGCTTTGATAGCCTGTGAACTAAAAAGCTACATGTTGACTAAAATATGTGAAATAATTTCACAAAATTATGTTTGAAAATCACTTAAAATCGATTAAACTAAGCTAAAAATTGCTAAAAGTGATAAAAATATACTTAAAAGGCATACAAATATCTTTGTTCTGATCAATAATGGCCAATTTAGTAAAAACATGCGAAAATCTTCAAAATATGGCATATCGAAGATCATTATTTTCGATTGTTTTTAGATGCGTTCATCTTTATATATAAAAATCTTCTGTGCGTGTGTATGTAACTGAACTCCTAATAAACGACTGGACCGTTTTTAATGAAATTTTGTGTGTGCGTTCCAGTGGATTCGAGAATGGTTTAGATTCACATTTCATCGAAATTGATTCAGCACTTTTTTAGTAATTAGGCAAAAACTAATAGTTAGTGATTTTTCGCTAATTAAAAGTGCTATAAATATAAAAGAAAGTCTGGATTTCGTATTAATCACAGCACAAAAAAATCTACCGAACCAAAAATCTTGAAAATTGGGGTAAAAATACTTCTTATAACATCGAGTGCCGCTAAGAAGGGATTTTCGAAAATCCCCCCCCCCCCCCCCCCTAAGGAGGGTAAAAAAAAAAAGAACGAACTTTTAAAAAATTCCTTTAAAATCGGCTTTTGTAGTTATTTTTCAACTGATAACATATTTTAGGGCATTTTTTCATTCTGAATCGAATGGTATTAAGCAAATTCGTTTAAATCCAGTAGTTCTTGCGATAATTCACATTTTCCTAATTTGGCGATGTTTTCGGCGCAAAAACCTGAAATTTTCAATTCTTATCTATATATATATAAAAGAAAGTCAGGATTTCGTATTAATCACAGCACAAAAAAAATCTACCGAACCAAAAATCTTGAAAATTGGGGTAAAAATACTTCTTATAACATCGAGTGCCGCTAAGAAGGGATTTTCGAAAATTCCACCCCTAAGATGAGTAGAAAAAAGAACGAACTTTTAAAAAATTCCTTAAAAATCGGCTTTTGTAGTCATTTTTCAACTGATAACATATTTTAGGGCATTTTTTCATTCTGAATCGAATGGTACTAAGCAAATTCGTTTAAATCCAGTAGTTCGTGAGATAATTCACATTTTCCTAATTTGGCGATGTCTTCGGCGCAAAAACCTGAAATTTTCAATTCTTATCTATATATATAAAAGAAAGTCAGGATTTAGTATTAATCACAGCACAAAAAAAATCTACCGAACCAAAAATCTTGAAAATTGGGGTAAAAATACTTCTTATAACATCGAGTGCCGCTAAAAAGGGATTTTCGAAAATTCCACCCCTAAGATGAGTAGAAAAAAGAACGAACTTTTAAAAAATTCCTTAAAAATCGGCTTTTGTAGTTATTTTTCAACTGATAACATATTTTAGGGCATTTTTTCATTCTGAATCGAATGGTACTAAGCAAATTCGTTTAAATCCAGTAGTTCGTGAGATAATTCACATTTTCCTAATTTGCCAATGTCTTCGGCGCAAAAACCTGAAATTTTGAATCCTTATCTTTATATATATAAATCTTCTGTGCGTGTGTATGTCACTGAACTCCTAAACGACTGGACCAATTTTAATGGAATTTTGTGTGTGTATTCCAGTGGATTCGAGAATGGTTTTAGATTCATATTTCATCGAAATTGATTCAGTACTTTTTCAGTAACTATACAAAAACTTATAGTTAGTGATTTTTTGCTGATTAAAGGTGTTGAATAAGTTCGATGAATAGAGTGCGGACGGAATGCCCGAGCGGTCTAAGGCGCCAGATATAAGCTGTGCTTCTAGAAGAAAGAGATCGCGTGTTCGAACCCCGCTCCGGTCAAACGTGTATGCTTTACAGTAATATAGCCTGTATTATAATTTTGATTAACTGACTTCAGAAAATCGTTAACTTTTAACAAAAAAGAGAAAAATAAACTTTTCTATCAAAAATTGAACCGACTTCAAAAAATACTGAAGAGTGAAAAATAATTTCCTTACGTAATTGTAATAAGAAATTAAATTAAGAGCGTAGTGTTTATCGTGCGTATTACTATATTTAAGTACATTTATTTGATTTTCTGGTGTCGGTGCCAGGAAGGACAACATCTGTCGGTGACAGGACAACGTCTGTCGGGTCCGCTAGTAATTATATAAATACGTAGCACCAATAGGCGTCATTTAATACGTCAGTCTGTCCGCATATGACAGCGCACAAACTATCCTGCCGAATGGCTCGAAATTTAATATACAGGGTGGTCATAAAAAAACTTTGCCGGTATATGGAGCTCTAGCGGCCAGTCCGTTCAACCGATCGAGGTGGAATTTCAGATATAGCTATTCAGAGGTATGAGCTCGAGATTCTGTGAACGGCAACAAAATGGCGCTCACGGTTACGGTTATAGTTACAGAAACTCGAAATTTTCCAATGACAACACCCATTTTTTTTTCATCGCAAAATTCTCAGCGCATGCGAAAACTCTAAAGAGCCTTGGAACCGTACGTGTATAGCAAGAAACGGACACGTTATGCACGCACAAAAAACTGTTCTGAGAATCCCCTCCCCCCTTAAAAAAACACGATTGGGGCGCAAGGAGTAAATTTGCATATGACACAGAACCAGTTCTCTAATCTCTGATTACAACAATGATCGGAGAAAACTTTTATTTTGATTACACATTTTACACATGAGTGCCATCACAGGCAATTACACATTGCATGGTGGTGACTGTGGACAATCAGCCGAAAGTTACATGGCATGAGGGATGTTTGCATCTCACGTTTGATAGAATCTTTTAAGTCCGGCAAAGTTTGCGGATTGCACATGTACACTCTAGATTTTAGATATCCCCAGAACCTGAAATCCATAGGAGTGAGTTCGGGGATCGCGGAGGCTATTGACGTTACCAGTTAAGGTGAAGTGTGCCTCGTCCGTTCATAATATGCGAAGAGGTCGATCGTTATATCCATCATATTGGATAAGAAATTTATTAACAAAGTCTAAATGTTGTTGATGGTCTCTCATTTCCAACATCTGAACGCGCTGGTACGGGTAAAGACACATGCGGATTACGGAGCACAGTGACTTTAAGACCATTGATTTTGGTATATCAATTACACGAGATGCACCTTTTGTAGTTTGCATGTGTCCTCTGGTCACTATATGATGCATTTCCATAACAATATCCTCAGGAACAGTTGGTCGTCCGGATCGCAGACTATCAAAGGTGAAACCAATTTCTTCGAATTTTATTACTAAACTAGCGAGCTTCGCCCGCTAGCGGCCCCTTTCTGAAAAAAATAATCTCTCTAAGGCCCGGTGCACACTTGCGTTTTCTAACCGTTGACCACAAACCATCAATCATCCTGTGGCTGTCTTGATTCAGTGCACACTAGGCGATCGTTACCGCTGACCACAAAGAAAAAACAGGTTCATTTAAATAATGACACATTTTATGTGTAATATTTTGTATCTATATCTTTCAAATTATTTTATTTAGAAAAGCATTTAAGACTTTTCCTCGAACAAATGGTAGAAACACTAAATGCAAATAAATCTATTTACACAACCTGTATTATTAATCCGTTTTAGTCCATATACTTCACTAATATGCCTGAATGTTAAAAAATATTCACAATATAATTAGTAGAAATTTAATTACGTTATCTATGATATTTCAACAAGAACAATTTTTAAAGCAGGCGCTTCGTATAAAGTTTCGAGTTGAAACACTGGAAAGAGTTGTGTTGTTTCGATGCTCCCTACATGATAATCAATTTCGTGCGGGAAAATGTCGAATACAAATCTTACAAGGAAGGTCTCCATACGGGCATACTCAGAAAAAATCTGAAAAAATTACAGAATGTTCTTCTCATATAGTTATATATGTTTATAAAACAATTTTTGGCGGAACCTCCTTATAACGTCCGTAAAAAAATAATAAAAATTTCGTTTATTTGGCGATTTATCACCGGTTGGCGAAAAAACGAAATTTTGAAAAATACGCTTTTACGCTTCGAATACTTTTTAAAGAAGAAACTTTCTATGTTCAATTTATTTAAATAAGTTTAGTTTAAGTAATTTTAGTTTTGCATTTTTACTTTACTTTAAGGGTAATTTTGTCATATACGTTTATATGTACTTATAACAAAATGAAATTAATATATTTTACCATTTAAAACACAATTTAAATTGTTTAAAATTGTTCCAAATTGAAAAATACACTGTTAAAAATCTGCTGCATTTTGTTGCAACGCACTCCCTTGCTTGTATAGAAAACGGTTACTTGGCCGTGAAATGGAGCTTTCTCATTGGTTGGAATAGAGATATTATATACAAGTGGTGGAGTGCGTTGCAACAAAATGCAATATTGCACAAGCTACAACAGCGCTAAAAATCTGTACCATTTTCTGCAGCGTCACACCATCGCTTTTATAAGAAAACGGTCAATTCACCGTGCTATGGAGCATTTTCATTGGTCAGAAGAGAGATATTCTATAAAAGTAGTGGAGTGACGTTGCAGTAAATGCTGCAGATTTTTAACAGTGAAGTCAATTGAAATCAATTTTCAGATTCGTTAAAATCGTCTGCTTTTGGCGAGGGAATGCACTGCTCGCCAAATCCCGCGTCGCTTTCAGCTTTTCACGCCAATTATTCCAAATTATTTTATTTTTTTACATATCTAATAATGTAATTCCGCCCCTAATTTTCACTGATCCTTTATTACCTACATGAGTAGTTTAATTCGTATTTTTTTCAAAAAATTCTGAGTATGCCCCCAATGGAGACCTTCCTTGTTAGTTTTGTTCGTGCTCGTAAATATTCCTCCCGTACGTCAAAGTGCATTAAGAAAAATACTTTCTTATTAATTTTCATAATTGTTTTTTCATTACTTAAAATTGTTCTTTTATGTGGATATAAAAAAACTCATTGATTTTTTCATATCGGCGTAGCTTGGCTAAGTGCACGCATGCGCAATGCGAAAAACATTGTTTCTGTTTATACAAAAGATGAAGATTTAATATTTATAAAAATATGTTTGTTGTTCTGCAAATGGTTACACCTATTATTTTATTTAAAAGCTAGTTCTGATAGCCATATTTTTCCAAAAATTTCATACCTCATTAAAAGTGGATTTTAAGGAAATATTGAAATTAAGTAAAAGTTGTTCCTAAAAATATGAAAAAAAAAAAAAAAAAAAAAAAGTTCGTTCTTTCCCCGTAATTTCGCGGTTTTTATTTTTTTAAAAATACTTCTAACTGTTGTATCGTTTCAAAATAGTGATGCAACTTGTACCACGGTATTCTCTAACTGCTTTTATGAAGATTTTAAAGAAATGTCAAATTTTAAAATGTATTTATTTGCAATAATGTTCTCTAACGATATTTTAAAAATATACGGATTACCGAGTGTCAGATTAGTGAGGTCGCAATGTATTACAATTACACACTTTGAAAAAAACCTCGAGTATAATTTTCGTGTAAAAATATGCATATTTTGTACAAAAATTTTAATTTTTAGTTTTTTCCTTTTTCACATTTAATAATTTAAATTAAAAAATTTGCCTATTATATTATTTAAAATACAGTTACGGCCTCCCGATTTTTTCAAAAATTTTATGCAAGGTGTAAAACCAGTACCCCAAACACACATATAAAGATCATTGAAGAATACAGGATTTAAGGGCTACTTTTACCTAAAAATATGGCAGAAAAAAAAATCGCCCGTTTTACGCCGTAATTTCGTGGTTTTTACACATTTAAAAATACTTCTAACCGTTGTATCTTTTTGAAATTTTGACACAACTCAAAACGATGTATTCACTAAGAGGTGTATAAAGATGGAAAAGAAATATTGAAAATTAGGGATTTTATTCATATAAATATGAGCGGAAAAAGTGTCGAAAAAGCAAACAAAATTGTACGATCGAAGACTCTTTTTCTCGATTTTTTTTCAAAGGGTTAATATTAGAATATTTCAAAAATAAACACACCGTTGGAAATTAGACAGAAGCATCTTTGAGGGGGTATTTTTTTTCTTTGTCGTTCCTCCAAAATTAAAAAGGATGGGATCGTTTTAAAATTCGATAGTTTTCGGTCGAAAATTCTGCGGAGAAAAATGGAAAATGAAAGCTTTCGGGAAAACGTTTTTTTCAAAAGGTTAATGTTCGTATTTCTTGAAACCGAATAGACCGTCAGAAAGGTCTTTAAATTTCCTTCAAGAATATGTAATTTGTTTTTAAATCCGTGAATCTGCAGCGCGGATGCGACGTTATATAAAACTCCTTAATTTTCGTATTTTCGAAACCTTCGTGGTCGCGGAAAGCTAGTTTCGACCGGAGAGCTCCGTCAGAGAACCGTCTCGGAACTTGGATTTTTTGTCACGTTTCCCGGGTAGTTTTTAATTAATATCTCGGGTAATTACCGGGCGATTTTCTCGAAATGCATTATCACGAAAGGCCGAATCGTCCCGAGTCGATAGACACCCAGAGCGCCACTCCACTCGGCCGTTGAGAAAAGTTTTTAGCGGTACAGAGAGACAGACAGACGTTTACTGCGGTTTATAGTATAGATCACAAACAGCTTGTGAAATGCATAGGTCACGTATTTGGCGATGGTTTCGACGGTAAAGGCGCCAGGTTTTCGCAGCATTCATCTCATTTTGATAACAGTTTTACCTACTCACCACGAACGAAGTCGTTTTGTTGGCATCTGCGTGCTCCGACTGAAGAATTAACATTCCTACCCTACTTTTTATCCGTTTTCTACGCTGAGTATCTGGCAAACAGTGTTCCGTGATTGTTATTTTGTCTCTGTCATATTCAAATTTTCTTCGTACGCTTCGGTCGTATTTTTGGGGGGCCGTTCGTAGAGCTGATTTTGTGCAAGCATAACGCGTCCGTTTATTGCAATAACCATACTGTCCAACGCTCTTTAGGGTTTTCGCATGCGCTGAGCATTTTGCGATTAAAAAAAATGGGTGTTGCCTTTGGAAAATTACGAGTTTCTGTAACTATAACCGTAACCGTGAGCGCCATTTTGTTGCCGTTCACAGAATCTCGAGCTCATACCTCTGAATAGCTATACCTGAAATTTCACCTCGATCGGTTGAACGGACTGGCCGCTAGAGCTCCATATATCGGCAAAGTTTTTTTTATGACCACCCTGTATGTAATCGTTGCAGAACTGTGTGGAGTCATTTCAAATTTTATGAAAATCGAATCAAAGCTTAAAAATATATTAATAAAAGTTTTCTTCATTCAATTACATTTTATCACACATCCTTAATTTAATAATAGCCCATAATAATTAATGATTCTAGGTTGCCATGGTTCTCACGTAGGTTTTTATTTTTATTTTTATTACTGCTGGATTTGTGAAAATTCCGTAATTTTTTTTTAATAATTTGTTAAACAATCATTGTTGTATGGTTTATACGTATACAACAAATATTAAAAGAGAATGAAAGCTCTAAAAAAACGAATTCATTAAAATGCGTGCACGAAAAAATTACGTCACATTTAAAGTAGCCAAATTATAATATTGCAAACAGTCTAAATAAAAAAATATATTTATATGAGACATTTCATATTTCTAAATGATCTTTTAAATTATTGTTGCCAATTCTAAAGCAGCGCAAATAAAAATATCTCCTTTCTAGAAACAAACGTATGTTCACGTGAATATTAAAAATAGAAAGAAAATATTAAAACAAGTTGAATGTAGATTTTGCCATTGCAGAATTCAGTTTCGCCTCCGATTAGGAACAAAAAAAAAAAAAAATCGATAGAGGTCTTTTAGAAGGGCGACTCCGTTTAGAATGCAATGAACTAACTTCATTTTTCTTGTGTTTATCAATATAATAGCAAACAGAACGGCGTGAAATATCCAATTGAATAGCAATTTCTCTCTGAGTCATTGGAATTGCGGAATAATAAAGGGATACAATTTGACGTGTTACTTCTTCATTGACTAGATTCATCAAAAACGGATTTTTTCTTTAGTTTAAACGCTTTTTTATAGATTCTGAGAAAAAGGAAATGCATTTAAAACGAGTGGAATCCCGTCGAATTCGACGAATGAAATGTTTAAAAGACCCGATCGATTTGGTTTTTAAAAAAGCAAAAGTAATTACATTATTGAATCAATATATAATAAATATATTTCCAAACTTAATGTCAAGTTTGCCAGTTACAATTTTGCATGCAAATATTCGCACATCTTCAGTTAAAATTGTAATCTGAGTGCCGGCGAAATCCAGAAATTTTATTTTATATGCACTCACAGAAAAATAGTTTTATTAAAAAAAAAAAAAAAAAAAAAAAAAAAAAAAACTAATTTCATTTTTACTATGACATTATTTTCACTAACTGAAGTCATCTGAAAGTAAAATCTCAATCTCAGTGTCCATAATGAAAAGAAATATTGAAATGTAATATCGTTATGAGTAAAAATGCAATGTTTTAAATAGTGACGTCATTTTCTCTTCAAATGTTTTTTAAAAGTTACTGTTATCAGTAATATCAAAAAGACATCCGTAATAATTAGATTAATTTTTAAACACGATTATTCAATCGGTAAATCAATTATAACAATTAATTCCATTTATTCCATTTTTCAATATTGTGTGAAAAAAGTCCGCGCCAGGATTCGAACCAGGGATGTATTGGCTGAAGCCGCCAATGCTCTACCAACTGAGTTATAACGGACACGAACACTGGAGGATTATTTCACCCAATTAACCTCAACGATTACTTTATCTGGTCTGATACTCTGGATCAGCACAACAGATAATTCGAAGGTCAGTATATGGAACTGCAGAAAATCGCTGTATACGAAAATACATTAGATTAATTTTTAAACACGATTGTTCAATCGGTAAATCAATTATAACAGAGTAATTTATTCCATTTTTCAATGGAAAATGGATAAAGGAATGGATAATGGAAACAAGGATAGAATTTAGAACATTGCATCACTGATAATATCAGATTCAACTACAAGTAGCCATACTATTATTTTAACACAATCTAACTGATTGGTAAAGTTATCATACGAATTGAATATTTCCAAACTGAGCGAAAAATTGCCCAGGCCGGGAATCGAACCCGGATACTTGGCTTACAAGGCCAATGCTTTACCTGTTAAGCTAACCGGGCGATAACCGGCTGGGATTTCTCGCTCAGATAACCTTATTGGCCATAACATCTGGTCTGTCATTTAGACAGCTCGGCAGAATAAGCCGCAGGTAATGGAACTCCATAGAATGATGGATACGTAGATATACTATTATTTTAACACAATCTAACTGATTGGTAAAGTTATCATAAAATTATCAAAATTTTTCGCTCAGTTGGAAATATTCAGTTCGTACGAGTAGCCATGTGAAAAAGCATAGACCATTACGTTACTGATTATATGAAGTTAATCTACAAATAGGAATGCAAAACATGTAAAAAAGTTATCTATACTAATATTATAAAGAGGAAAGATTTGATTGTTTGTTTGTTGGTTTGTTTGTTTGAATTGAATAGGCTCCGAAATTACTTGACGGTTTCGAAAAATTCTTTCACCGTTGGAAAGCTACACTATTTCCTTAGAACATAGGCTAATTTTTAATTGATTTATTCAAATAATTTCCTTAATAATTCAAAATTTCATTATTTTTCATACAGAATCAATTAAAATTTTTCCGATAAAAAATAACCATTTTCTTTCCCGTTGCCAAAAAAAATCAAAATATGGAAAATAATTTCTCCTCGGCAATTAATTTTTAGTTGAACAGTATCCACATGAAAAATTAAAATAAAAAAAATTCAAAGGAAAATAAATATGACGTCATTTATTATATTATCGGAAGTTTCGTTTGCACAGATATCATATACACATCGAGGTAACTAATGGACACTAAATTGATGTTATTTTGCCTGGCATGGCAACCCGACTATTGTTATTTAATTATTAATAAAATGTTTTTTTATTTCCTTTCTCTTCTTTAAAATTATGTAAACTGTTTTGTTCTATACTTATTATTTCAATACTAATTGTTATTATTTTTTAAATAATAGAAAATAATTTAAATATATATATGAAACTGGTATTCGAAAACGATTTTTCCGCCAAATTAGTGTAAAAAATTATCAGTACATGACAACTGCACTGTTTTGTTTATCTATTAAGGATACTTTTATCCGATATACAACATATCCGATACAACATAATCCGATTACAGAAAATTAGTCAGATTATTTAATTAGAAGTTATTAAATTTATGTTTTTTTTTATTATGAAACAGGCGAAGAAAAGAAAATTTACTATTGCTGCCCGACTGGAGAATTAACCTTGATGTTATTTTAAAAAACTATCGAAATGGCGAATTTTTAATTATTTGTTTACGTTTTTTTATTTATGTTATTGCAAACATTTTTCCACTTTTATACACGCATCACTTTGGCGTGATTTTTTTTTTATAATGCCAATTTGGAGAACACTGTGTTTTCAAATACCAATTACATTTATATTACTTTTATTTATTTTCTATTATTTTAAAAAGGAAATAATAATAATGAACTAAGTCAATAAATAATTATGGAACAAAACAATTTATATAATTTTAAAAGAGAAAAGAAAAATAATGAAATAATTTACTCAAAAATAATCAACTATTACCGGATTACCACGTGAGGCATAAAATCGCAATTTGCTGCAATCGCGCCAACGGGATCCTTAGATGACACCTGCACCTACATATTATTGGCAATATTATTGTTTATACAATTTGTTTATATAATTTGGTAATACTTGATAATCCCATCGACCAAAAAACTATTGCCAAAGTATAAGGTTAAATGTCAATGGATGATCGTAAATGTCATATTCATTTGACATTAAATTTGTTATACGTAATTGTTACTTCATCAACCAATTTTAATTCGATGTTTATTTGTATTTCTATTAACATTTTAGTAATTTATTGATTCTTTGGCTATTTAAAATAAAAATTATGTCCATTTGTATAATTTGGCGAAATTGATCGACGGAATAATCAAGTAGTCGAACAAAAAACTATCATCAAGCTATAACATTAAATGCCAATAATGGATGATCGTAAATTTCACATTTATTTGAGGACAAACATGAAATAAGTCTGATACATTTGTAACAATATCGTTTCTAGCACTTCTAATGTTTGACACTAAAAATCATAATGGAATCGATTACAGAAGGTAGAAAGATGCAAACTAAAGACTTATTTTTCTACAAAATTTAGTCATCAAGATTATTCTGATTTAACGGCTACATGTTAGCAACTGTTTTATAAAAGGAAGAAGCAGTGAAACTGATGTAATTTTAATGTTATTCAAATAATACAGCTTTAAAACACACTTTTTATGCTTCATTGTTCTACTAAATATATAAGTGAAACACCCTTCTTCGTCTGACATCCCCACGGAGGGCATCCTTTTCTTAGGGCCTATATCCCACGTGTAGATAAATGGCCGTCATAAATACAAACAAACAAAAACTCTTTTTTATCTGTCAATAATTCTTTAAATTTTTTACTCTATGTATTCTTGCTGGAACAGATTAAGGTAGATAGGAATCTACAATAGACCTGTTAAAAGAGGACGTTTATTAAAAAATGTAACGTGAAATGACATTGTATGTAGACTATCAGAACTACACATATTGCAAGTTCAGATGTCGGGATTTTAAGAACTAAGAAATGATAATGTACAATCCGAAAGTTAATAGAGTTTGATAATCAATCTCACTAATCATTGCAATGCCCTCTAATGTAATAGTGTGATGACTCGAGAGCATTTTGATTCCTGTTGTCATAACGGTCTCATGTTCATACGAAACTCTACTATGAATGATAAAATAAAAGAGAGGGTGCTTAATTGCCCAAATTTTCGCCAAGACTTACAATAGTACAATATTGCAATGGCGTTGGCATGATTTTCAGCAATACGGAAGAACATTCCAGGGTGGTCTATACTGCTTTAAAATAAAAATAATAAATTTTTAAATCACCATTTTTTTTTTAGTCAAGGTTCGTTTGGAAATATGGACCAGCGAAGCGGGCATAGCCTGCTAGTATTTTATATAGAAATAATTGAATGGAAAAATATTTAATGTTTGGGAATAAATATCTTTTCATCATCATGCTTATTCATATTCTACTGAATAGCATATAAACTACCATTATTTTTAAATTTTTATTCACAATCTTACTTGAAAAAAAAGAAAACTTGTCAAATTTCAGATTTTTTTTTTTCAGTGTTATTAATTACGTAAAATCGGTTAATACAGAATAGTAAGGAACAAGAATGAACTTCATTTTAGGGCAGTTTCTGTCTTATCAGGGCATGATTGTATGGCTTTCTTCCGACATGAGTATGTATATTTTTTTCCGGAGACCAGCTAGTGCGCCCATGCTAGAGGTCTGCACGGGCCCGGGCCGGGCCGGGCCGGCGGAATCGTTTCGAATTTTCTCACGGGCCGGGCCGGGCCGGCAGATTTATAATAGTTTTTTCAACGGGCCGGGCCGGGCCGACAAACAACATAAACGGGCCGGGCCGGGCCGGCAAAAAAATTGAACGGGCCAGACGGGCCGGGCCGGGCTGATAAAAAAAATTTTCGGGCCTGCCGGCCCGTTATGAAGATTTATGCAGAAACGATAAAATATGAGCTATTTTTAACGAAAATGGTTTTAACGAGAATAAGTATAAATGTGGCCAGCCACTAGTTTGACAGCATCAATATAAAAATTGCACAGTGTATCGTCATCGGAGAATTACATTATGTGTAACCCGTTTTAATATTTTTTTAGCTGATTCATGCCGATCCGAGATCACGCTTCCACTATTTTTCTACATATAGACTGGCCGGACCGGTACTAGACTTAATTATTGGCAGAAAACATTATTTGTAAAATTATTAACAGCGATAAAGAACTTACGTTAGCTTAGTCTTCGGATATATACTTCTTGATGATTTTTAAACTAATTTCTCAATAATGCGAAAGTTTGACACATTTTCTGATTAATTTTAAATTGTAAAAGTATAAAAGTGATAAGCCTAACTATTGAAGGGATTTGGAATCGAATAGCGTTTTTCATTTTTGGTAAATAAAATACTTGTATAACCTTGTTGAGTTATAATAGTTTCTCAAATGATTCAGGTTTTTCTCCCTTCCCTTGCTATTGCTTCCGGAAATTCTATTCAAAACGCTAATTATCACAGTATTTTATTTGTTTGCAGTATTCTTAAATTGCTTGTATCAAAAAATGGATAACGCCATTCGATTATATAGTTTCTGAATAAAGATATCTGCTAATCTTATGCGTTTCTGACAAAAAAAAAAATGAATTTAGAAATGTATCAGAAAGGAGCTTCTTTGAATTTAAGAAAGAATTTAGATTTGAAATCTATAATAAAATGATATAGAAATATATTTATAAATCTTCTTTTATTAAATAGCTTAAAAATTAACCATGTTTTTAGCTTTCTTTCTTTTTTCTTTTATTCTAAGCCATATTAATTTTTTAATGAATCTTTATTCGAATGTTGAAAGCCTAAGAATTTAAGTAATCACTAATGTTGTTAATGTGTATTTGCTGTAAAATATACTGTAAAATCATTCCATAGATATGTATGCAGTATTCTTTAAAGGAATCTTAGTTATATGATAAAAATCTGATTTTTTTAGAAATCGTAGAAATTGTAACGGGCCAAAACGGGCCGGGCCGGGCCGGGCCTGTTTTCGCTGATTTTTGTACGGGCCGGGCCGGGCCTAAAATATAAAAATGTAAACGGGCCGGGCCGGGCCCGGGCCGAACTTTTGAGTTTTACAACGGGCCGGGCCGGGCCGAAATAACTTTCCTACGGGCCGGGCCGGGCCGGGCCTGGAAATTCCGGCCCGTGCAGACCTCTAGCCCATGCCGACCCCTCTTTTCCTTTCCCTGCATCAAGTGCGCTCAGCGTCAAAGTGACCGGATATCGTTGTCACCCCCGTCTCTTGTACATATGGGCACGAAGTGACAGCTTCTTTAGTTAGAAAGACTCTTTTCTATTGGCGTTAATTCGCTAAATTGGGCGCTTTAACGATAATTTCGGCTATCAATAATGTTTTTTCTTCAACTCACAAAAATTGTATGTAATAATATATAGTAAATTTTTTTGTTAAAAATAGCTATTAAATCACAGAAAAATGTACAGTATAAAAATGCATATCCGTTAACATAAAGTGCACATACTGAAAAAAATATATAAATAAAAAAGGGAAATTAATAAAAATATGGTGATAAAAAACCCGTATACATATTTTTTCACAAGAAATTTAAACATTAGAAATTTTTTTAAACTACTTGCGAAAAGAAAATTTTATGAAGAAATAATACTTGTTACCTAACAATATGATATTTTTTTCTTCAAGCATATTATTTTTTGTTCAGAAACATATTTTTTAAATATTTGACATAGCATAATTATATGGGTGATTCTCAAAATAAGGGACAATTTCAAAAGTGAAATCTTAAAAAAATTACTGTTAGCAAAATTTCTGAAAAAAATAAGTGTTGTTAATATAGTCTTAGGTATACTTTACATGTAGTCAGCAGAGCTAAATATTTAAAAATTAACTTAAAAAAAATAATTAGTATTTTTTGAGCCATGCAAATGACAAAACAAATTGCATGGAATAAAAATATTAAGAAATTTTTATTTTCTTCCTGTTTAAATATTTTTTTCTATATTTATTAGCCTTCCTTTTCAGCAAATAGTTTCCATTTTTAAGTATATACATATAAGGAGAATAAAAACATTACCAAAGAGCAAACTTTGTTTACATGAGCAACATTCTGACACTAACAATGTAAGAAGCTGTCTTAGTGATTTTCTGACAGATTTAATGCATATTTTAGGGATAATAAATGTAATACCTATATTTATATGCAAAATTAAACTTTATAAAAGATACAATGTAAGCAATGGTTACATTTATGCACATAGGAGTCTTTAGCATGGACAGAAAAACCATGCTAATGACACTGATATTTGTCCATGCTAATGACAAATTTTAATTTAAATAAGATTATGAGCCATAATATAATCACAATGCAATAGTCCTTTCTGGGGATTTTTAAAACACAAAAGTCCTATGCAAATAAGTAAAATAAAAATTTTAATTATAAAATAAACATGAAAATTATTATCCATTCTAATGATATACAACTGATGTACGCCCCTAATATTCAACTTTTATTCTTAAAATACAATACATGCTTCTATTTTCAGGCTGGGATAAAATGGCTACTTGTTGCCATGAAGAAACTTTATATTTTCAAACTATTGTCATATGTGAAAATGAAATTTTGATTAATAACCAGCTGTTATAGTATCACCTTGTTTTGAAAATAGAATATGGAGGACAAACTTTAATTCTTTTTTTATATACTATAATTTTATTTTTAAAAAGAAATTTATTGGATAAATCCTCTCCTTGATTAATTTAAAGAAAGAATAACATTTGTTTTATTTCATATATTAACTCTTGAAAAAGCTAGTATATACAAGGCACAGCTGCTGTGGACATCCATGCTAATGACATTTTGAACATTTATTGTGTTATTTTAAGGTGTTTTTTAACTAAAAAGTGAGTATTTCTTGAGTGCAAATAATGAATAATATTAAGACAAACATATCTAAATATAAAAACATGACAGAAAACCTCTCAATTTTTTTTGTATGCCGAAAGACATAAATTGTCCCCTATTTTGAGAATCACTCATATATGGAAACAAATATTTTCTTCAATTTTAAACTAATTTCTCATTTATTGTACATTCATATGCTTCATTCTAAGTTTACATGGTCAGGTCATCCTAGGATTTTTTAACTGAAACTTAAATCTGTATTTTTTGATAAAATTTTATTTTTACTGAATATATAATTCTTACAATCAACCATATTTTTCTTATGCACATGCTTACAAAAATTAATTATAAGAAGATGAAGAACATTGAATCTCCTTATGAATTCAAAACTGAGAATTACTTAGAGTTATAAGTCATTCTTGTTACGTAACAACAATTTTTTCTTCTTTCTTGCACTGATATACCGAGAATTTGGTTCAAAACTCCAACTTTTACTGTATGTTCTGTAAAATCATATGCGTTTACCATGAAATAAAAAAGTCATTCGATTAAAATCGGAATCAGAAACCTTCTAATTTAGTGTGTTTTCAAGTAAAAATGAATTCAGAAATGTGTCAGAAAATAGCTTCTTTAAATTTGAGAACAGCCTTAAGATTGTTTTCAAACCCAAACTGTTTACATTCCAGAATTCATATTTGTTTGTATTTGGATGAGAGTGACAGATACTGTTATTTAGATTGATTGATTGATTTTTGACGTCCGATTATCTGCGCTAGGGATATAGGACGAGGGGGAATGCCCTTCGTGGGGGTCTTTCTAAGGGAACCTAACCCGTATTTACGCAAGGTTCGAAGAAAACCACGAAAACTCCGAACGGTTAGGCCGACAGCCGCGATTGGGTTCGAACCCAGCACCTGCCGTCTACCAGTTGAGAGGTCCGAACCTCTCGGCCACTGGTGGGGCCAAACTGTTATTTAGATAGTATGAAATCGAACGGTATTTCCAATTTTCATTAAAAGCAATCTTTCTCAAAATGCTGTTAAAAAAGCATTTAGAATTTGAACTAAATTTCAATAAAGCACTCTAAACTGAGTTTTCAGATGTTATAAAACAATAAAATATAAAATTTTTATCGAACAACAACCGCTTATAATTCAACATGTAATTCAGATTATATAAATGAAAGGTTATTAAATTTTAAGTCAATTCAAAATCATGTCTGTAACATGCTTTTGCGTTTAAAAGTGAGTATGTAAATTTGTAATTTTCAAGAAAAACTCTTACAACATCCTTAAATCTTAAAACTTTCAACCACACGATTTTCTAATTTCGTATTAAATTAACACATCTGCTCTAAATATAATTTTAAGCTTTTATTTATCTATAAATATAAAGTATCATTTTCAATAATAAATGATCTCCTATAAAAGAAAAATACATTTTAAATAATATGTTGTAATTTACTTTATGATTTTCATCTTCAAAATATTTTTTAATTAATTTTTAAATAACTTTTTTTAAATAAAAAGTCAAATTTTTAAATAGAAATATTGGATCAGTTATTTGATAACCTCAGAAAAAATATCGAATACATGATCAAAATAATGTTGTGAAAAAAAAATAACATATTAAGGGTGTTCTTAAATCAAAAAGGGCCACTTTGTGACACATGCATTAATTTATTTTTGTTCGGAAACGCATGAAAATAGCAGGTGTTGTTATTCAGAAACTGTCTAATTGCACTCAATTTTCTGTTTTTTTTAAAGCACAATAGATTTTTCATAACAAGCCTTCAAAGTCGACCTTTTTGAGCACACTTCCCAACGAAAGTAGAAAAACCGGTCAAAAAGCAGGAGAAAAACGGATGATCACGTGATCGAAATAGCTTAGAACTGGATAGGTAATTTAACTATCATAAAATGGAAAATTAAGTTCGATTCTAAATCCCTTCCATAATCAGGCATTCCAATTTTATATCTTTCCGTTAAAAATATATGTAATCATTTTTCAAATCAGTTCTTCATAATGAAACTAAGTTTAATATTTAATATCATCTAAGGGTTAATAATTAAAATGAAATATCTATTTTAATGCAATAATAACATGAATAATAACATTTTGTTTTTTGACATTCCCATTATTTATTCTATTAATATTTTATCTATCCCACTGATCAGAATATAAAAAATTCACTCTTCGTTACCACTTTAATTTTTAGCTTTTATTTATCGACAAGTTCAATATTTATAAATTCCTTGTCACTTTTTTGCAGTCTTTTTTTACCGGTCACTTTTTTCCGTGTCACTTTTATTTTCTCTTTTTCCGCTCTTCTTTTTTTCGGTAACTTTTTCTCCGTTTACCTTAACCTTTGAGATATTTACAAAACACTGCCATTATAAATGAAAAAAATGTTTTTTTCCAAGTCACAATAAGACGTAATGCAATGCTAGATGAATGTAGACCAAGTGTTATAAGTGTTATGACTATTGTCGCCAAGACTTACGATGGCTCAATTTACACCCAGAAGAATTTTTAGGAAAAAATCTCATTAAGGCAACCTTCAATAGAATGATGGATTACTTATCTCACCCCCCCCCCCCCCCCCTTGAGCGCACAAGATACAGATGGGAAAGAAGCTGCGAGCGCACTAGATGATCTCTCCCTACTCGTGGGTGCACTTGATGTACACTTTTTTGTACTTCCTTTGAGGCAGGATACCGTTATTGGCAGATCGTGTTTCTATTCCAAAAGTTTTATTAGACATAAATTTTAACAATGTAATTTTAAAAAACATAAATTGATCATTTTATAAAGAGACTTTTTACTCACTTTTATTCTTTGTGACTCCACAAGACATGTTTTATATCCAAAAGTACCGATTTAATCCAAGGTAATGTTGAATGCACAATACTTACTAAGTATCCAGATAAAAAAGAATCTCTTTGAACACTAAAAGTTTTACATTACAACGCAACCACAGTACATTTCCGTTTTAAACATTTGAGCGACTGAAAGCTTTTCTAACTTTCTTATTTTTTTTTAAAATAAATTTCAGAAAAATTTTAGCATAGTCCGGGATCAAAATATTCCCCAGACGCCTTTAATTAACCTATTCCTTAAAACATAATGATTATTTTATAAAAATTGTCTACAGACAAGTTAAGCTAATTTCGGGATGAAAAAATACGGGTAAAGTTCCCAGAGGGCAAACGTCTTTTTCATATTTTTCTCTGTTAATAATTTGATAAAGAGACTTTTGAATTTGTGACGAAAATCAACCATAACAGCCAAAAACTCTTAAAACTCTTCCAATTGTATAAGATATGCCTATGGTTACAGAGAATGGTCTGGTCTCCGGAGATTTTAAGTAAAGTTTAACTTCACTGGGAAAAGCCTCCGCGAGTATCTGAGATTCCTAGCAGCCGTGGAATTGTGCAAGTAAAATATATTATGCATAAAGTCTGTGTCATTCCTTTTTAACGGCAGAAGGCAAAAGAGAAGAGATTTTGGAATTTATAGTCCTGGCGAATAAATAAAGAAGAATGTCGTGGTTGCTAAAGAAGTTTCGAATGAAGAGAAAACACTGGTAATAGCAGAGTAGAATGAGTGCTGTCCCCCTCCCCATTTTCAAATAAGAATGAAATGTAATTTATTTACATCTTATCATCTTGTATAGCAATAAAGATTTTTTTTTCAAAGTTTAAATTAGGTGGGAAAAAAGAGGATGATAAAGAAACATACATACAGAAGTGATTTATTTAGTTTAAACTCTTTCTTATAACAAAACAGTACTGATCCAATATTTTATTGTCTATATCTTCGTAAATTTTGACATTATTGCTTTGAAATACTGTCCGGCTACAGCTAATGTTTCTTTAATAATAGTATTTCCTTGAAAATATTCCCAATGTTTAAACGAAAAATTACTTCATTGGATATAATTCTGAAGGAAAAAAAAAACGTTATCATGAATATTAGTTTGTTACAAGGGTTAATAAAATAATGAGAATATCCTCTTCCTCTTTTCTCCCCCACCTATATATCCCATTGTTTGAAAATAATAAAAATATACAACAAATTTAAAAGTTTCGGATCGGAAACTTTTTTAACTTTTCTATGAAATTTTATATTATTTATTTCTATTTCTGAGCAGATGCTTCGGGAGATTATCAAATCTTTGTTAGACTATTAAAACAATTTTCATAATAATAGGATAATTTCGAACAAAATTTTACTGATATTAGGTTGAGAAAGTCGATATTTCTAATCAATGTTCAAGCAATAAAAAAGTCGGCGATTGCACGTCAAACTTAGCAAATGAGGGGCGTTCGTACTTTAATGAAGTTTTAAAAATATTTATATTTTGGTGTAATAGTATACAGTATTTTGGATCCAGCATAGCAGCCCAAATCCTTTGTGTGTCCCTTGAAATGCTTTCTGCTTTCTATGATACAGGAAGTAGCTTGTAGTAAACCTCAGAAACATATATCATTTTCATAAGATAAGAAATAGTTTAATATAATTAAAACGCCCCCAAACAAGGTTTTCCCGAATACCATTATGTAATGGAATACTTTTGTATGGCCCCGTAAATTAATAAGAAAATGCTCTTTGTACCACACATTGTACACGATGTATAATTTAATATATACTTCATTGATGTATATCAATTTTATTATGTTCGAAAGAGTGTAACATCATTAAAGTGCACTTGAAATTATTTTTTCCCATTGGCCGTAATGTAACGGAATACTTTTGATTGTCCCTGTAATTGAATTATACACCCGATTTTCATAAAATTTGAAATGACTAGACAAAATTATGCAACAATTATACATTTTAAATTTCAAATGATTCGGTTGAATAGTTTTTGCTCTGTTATATATGCGGTCGGACGGGCAGACTTACGGACGGACGGACGACAGCTATAGGTGCTATGTATTTACAACGCACTTGATAACAATAAAAAAAAAAAAACTTTTTTTTAAAAATATACTTAAAATGAAATTCTTTTATCCAAATTCATTGTGTTTAATACTTGAAAATTTTGAAACATTTATTTTGAATTGTAGAATGATTCAATCAACAGACTGTTGCTTTTTTGGAAATGAATTCATGGATGATATATGCAGATATCCTGATATTTCTGCCCCTCGATATCCTTGTTCGAAAGTTGGGGAAATTAAAAAAAGAGAGAAAAAGGAATTGCCACCTAAAAGCACAAAAGAAAAGAAAAGACAAGGACAATTGACTACGAAATGGTAATTTTTGCAATCTACATATTATTTCTGGTATCAATTCTTTTTTCTATGCTCATACAAAATGGAAACAAAATTACCATATATAAACTTCGTTAAAACCAGAACTGCCAAGTCTCCGGCTTTTTGGATACCAGTAAAATAATACAGAAAAAGTTCTTTCATTGAATTGGACATTTCGGCGATTTAAAATAAAAACATTTTCTCTAAGATAATAGTGGTGCGAAAAAAGCCGGAGACTTGGCAACTCTGGTTAAAATCATATATAAACTTCGTTATGTTGTTTCATTAAACAGTGAAATTAATTAAAAATTAATGAAAAAAAAAGCAACAGCAAGTAATTTCACGAACTGCAGAAACAAAAGCTTCGCATGGGTCTTCTGCTTTCAGAATTATGAAATAGATGTTTCATGAAGAGTTAATTTAATTTCAGCTACATGTTAAACGATTGTGTACAGACGTGTCCAGGGATTTTATGTCTATTGAATTAAATAAAACATTCTGAAATTTCTAATTCTAAGATCCCCAATTATCTAAAAGCCGCAAAAAATTGTATGATGGAAGCAATGTTGTAGGGAAATATATATATATAAATATTTGTCAGATTTATATGTGATAAAACATTTACAAAAAATAAATAAATAAATAAATAAAAATAATAATTTATGACACATTTAAATATAAATTAAATGAATCTGAATAATAAATAATTAAACGTATAAATCACAAAGTTAAAACTTTCCAAACCTGGAATCGAACCTTAATCCTTAGAATAATTTTATGATCTTTGATCTATAAGGATGATCCCTAGTCTGGCTTCTTTCACTCACATAATGTTAAAAAACGCATGTGTGAAAATAAATAAAATAAAATAACATAAAGTACCACTTCTTGAAATGAATTAACTATAAGTAAAACTTATAGTCCAAGAGCCGACAACACAAAACCCTAAGGTATCAAGCATAAGGAAAAAACTTTTTATTTAATGGAAGAGTAGAAACAGGGGAATCTAATGATCTATGTCTGCCCGAAGTAATGTGGTGCATAAGCCACAAAATAATATCACCAGTGGTTGCCTCGTTAGTTTATCAATGCGTTTGTCCTACAATCAAATATATGGCCGCAGGAAAACACAATGATAAACCTACGAGTCAACCACTGTTGGTATTAATTTTTTAATTATGCACCACTTCACTTCCGGCAGACAGTAGTCATTAGATTCCTCTATTTCTACTCTTCCATTAAATAAAGGTTTTTTTCCGTGTACTTGATACCTTAGAGTTTTGTGCTCTCGGGTCTAGGACTAATAGACAAATGCAAGTCAGGAAGACTTAATAAAAAGTATGTCATTAAATTCCTCCGATGTTTTGGGAGATAACAGTTAAAAAATATGATGAATACAAAAAAATCATCGTCACAAATTACTTCACACATTCCACCACATTACATCACCACAAATTACTTTTACAAACTTTGCACCTGTTTTTTATATAATTATTCGGTGATGTGGCACATATGATTTCTAATATAAAGCTTTTTCATACTCATCACAACATCTGACAACTAATTACATTGGCAACACGTAGGGTAGATCTGCCAGTAATGGGCCACCTTCCAGTAATGGGCCACCTCGTACTTTTTGGTTTATAAAAAAACAATAAATAATAGTTAAGCTTTTATTATTTTTTTCTGAACTCTATATTGCATGCTTTAAGCTAGATTAATTTTTTACACTTTTTGTCAAAACAGTTAGGAAGCAGAAATTAAAGTTTCACAGTCTTTCTGTTTTTCACTGAAAATCTTAATGAACATGCTAAGAGCAGACTTTACTTACTTAGTTTATATCTTTTTTATTTTTCCGTAAAAATTGAATGTTTTTGTTTGGTTAGCAATATAAAACATTGAATTTAATATACCAATGGCCATTTACAAAATTTTATTTATTTTTAAGTTTTTAGGAGGGGTGGCCCATTACTGGATTGCTTATTTCGTGATTTTCCAGTAATGGACCACTCAAGTGACCAATACAAAAAGTGTTATTTCAGTAGAGATAAAATATTTTGATTTAACTGAAAAGCTAAATAATCAAATTTAATACTTAAATTTTACGTATTAGAATTTAATAAAGGCAATTTCTTTATAAATAGTTGTTTTAAAAAAGTCATCCAAAATTGGTGCAAAACACAAGCAGAACATTTGACAAAATCTAGATCTGCCGTTACAAAAGAAGTTGTTTTAAGTTGGTTCAGAAATGTAAAATCATATTTGGAAGAAGATATTATTAATATTTTCTTCCGAATTCTAAAGCATACAGAGAGAATTTTCAATATGGTTAAAACAAGGTTTCTTTTGTGCTCTTAAAACAAGGAAAATTTTGGGACCAAAATCAGTTAAAGATGTGTATTATGTAGTACCAAATAACGAAAAAGAACAAATCACTGTTACGGGATGTTTTTCAGCAAATAATCAGATTGCTCCATTGGTGATAATATATGCATATAAGCATCTCTGAAGGGAAATTGTGGAATCAATCTGTGCCAAATTGATGGGCTATAAGATTATCTGTAAATGGTTGGGTAGTGCAAGAACATTTATCATTTTAAATGCATTCTAAAATTCCATATTGAATAGTTTGGACCATCGGAAAGAGATGATAAAATTGAAGATCTGTTATTTATATTTCACAGTTGCACAGCACATCATTTAGATAATGATATGAATGAAGATTGGAGACTTTTTTTAATGCCTTATTTTATCTAAACTTCATTTCAGTAAAACATTGTCTTTATCTTATAAATCCTTTAAATTTAAATATTTTGTTTTATATCTTTACAATATAAATCCATTAATGTTAGTTAATAATAAACAGTTAATAATATCATACATGTTTTGTTTTAGATCCACATTATAAATCCTTGATTATAATAAATTCATAACTTTAATTTAAATATTTTGTTTTATGTTTTTTCATTATAAATCCTTTAATGTAATGAATTTCTAACTTAAGTTTTAATATTTTGTTTTATTAGTATGCTTTCATTAAGTTCTGGAGCAAAATACAATTGAAACAAGTTGGAAATTGCACGTGAAGCGTAGCAAATGAGGTGCATTCGTACGATAACGAAATTTTAAAAATATACAGATCTTCCTGATATAATAGACAATACTTCGGATTCAGTACAGTGGTTGAACTCTTTGTGTTCCTATAAACATACAGGAAGTAATTTTTACTACACCTCAGTAACGTATATCATATTCATAAAATGTGGCACAGTTTAATATAGTAATTAAAACATGTCCCAAACAATGTTTCCCCGTATAGCATTATGTAGTGGAATACTTTGGTGTGGGCCTGTAATTTAATAATAAATTTTCTTTGCATCTCAGAATGTACAGAATTTATATTTTAATATATATATACGTCATAGGTTCATGTCAATTTTATTATGTTCGAATGAGTGTAACACCATTAAAATGCATTTGCAACTTTTTCCCCCATTGACTGTAATGTAACGGAATACTTTTGATAGTCCCTGTAATTGATCGATGCATCTGATTATCATAAGATTTGAAATGACTCGACAAAATTATGTAATAATTATATGTTTTAAATTTCAAACGATTAAAATGCATTTTAAACTTTTTTTCCCCATTGACCGTAATGTAACGAAATCCTTTTGATTTTCCCTGTAATTGATCTATTCATCCAATTTTCAGAAAATTTGAAATGACTCGACAAAATTATGTAATAATTATGTATTTTAAATTTCAAACGATTCGGTTGGACAGTTTTTGAGCTGTTATATGCGGACAGACAGACAGACGGGCAGACAAACGGACAGACAGACGGACAGACAGCCAGACAGCCGGACGGACTGAACGACAACTATAAGTGCTATGTATTTCCATAATTAAGAACACACCTAAAAACAATTATCTGTTATTTTTTGTAGGGTGGCCCATTACTGGAACATAGGCGGTCCATTACTGGAACATAAGTGGCCCATTACTGGGCTTTTGGGTGTTTAGACATATTTCTATTGTTTAAAATTAAATTTTTATTTCTATTGGGAAATGTAACTGTGGGATTAGTTAAATATTGTTGAAAGATTAATATAATATGAAAAAAATTGGAATACAATAATTATAACTATTAATAAAAAATTATTTTTTAGAGAAATTCCTTAAGGGGGCCCATTACTGGCACATCTACCCATATATAATTATTGTTGTTATAATTGAAAGAGCAATACACATTCGAGATTAAAGTTCGAAATTTACAGACTTTGCCAGTATTTAAATTCTAATTAAGAAGCATTTTTAATTAATGCATATACATTTTTGAATTAACTTCGATTATTTTTATATTTTATGTCTGAAAAAAAAAAGAGTTTAAGTTAGTATATCAGTATAGTTTAGTTAACAATATTTAAATTATTATTATCTGTATTTAGTTTTAAGGAATTTAATCAATACATTATTAGCTTTAATATTTTCAGGTTGAAACAAAATTTCTATGCTTGTCCCGACATTTGTCTTCCCAGAGAAATTGTGTATGAACAATACATAGAGTTTTGCAGAAAGGAAAAAATACTACCTGCTTGCAAAGCAACATTTGGAAAGGTATAATTTTTTTTCTAAAAAAACAGTAACTGTTTCTGAATTTCAGTTAAGCCGCTTTATAGGTGCTTGGGAAATAATTTGCAACTATGAATTATTTTTTTTACCAATTCATTCTAAAGGCTTAACATGCTGAAAATAAATAGGTTAAAAGAGGTAACATTTACTTTCAAAATGGTTTGCAATACTTGCCTGGTTATTGCTCAAATTTAAATCAAAATTAATGTTTTCATTCGGCCCAAACAAGCCAAGCAGGAGAGACAAGGGTTGAAATCTTAAGTCGTGATCATTTACTGAATCAAAACGAGGATTCAGTCAAAGTGATCCACAAGAGTTTGGGCTGACTGGAAACCTTTTTACGTCTGCACTAGCCTGACACCCTGGGCTTTAAACAAAAGCTGCACTTTCATCTCTATTTTAAATTAAAAAAAAAAAAAAATTGTAATTTAAGAAATTACCCCAACCATTTGAAAAATGTTTCACTCGATACATTCATCTATCATTTTAAGCTAAATACCAGTTGTTTTATTGTGTATTATCCGTGCCACTGCTATAAATGACTTTATACATGCTGCAATTTGAAGGTACGGTTCGTTTAAGTTATATCACTCTATTGTCGCCAAGCATAAAAGTTGGCGACGAAAGAAACATTTCAAACTATTTAACATTGTTGGTGCAAAAGTAATCATTATTAAAATACAGCTTTGGCATATACTGTTATACTTGTAAGACTTTGGCATATATTGTTTGATTTTACAGAGCAGAATTTTGGTGATGGAGGTTTTAAACCAAAATCGATCGCAGCACATGCATCTGTGAATGGGTCCATCAGACATCGAATCAAAAAAGTTTTTTCCCAGTTTTTCCCAAGCCGATTGCTTTTTAGTTTTCTTTTTAGGTGGTGGAAAATCAAGAGTAATAGCTATAACATTTTCCGGCTTGTTAGAATCTCTATTGGCACTCAAATTTTCCTGGTTAGAACCGACCGATAGTAAAACGCCATGGCTAGTGGATTGGTCGCCCTGGCGACATGATGTTTTACAATTAATCGGTTCGGCATTAAATTGCTTCCTTTTTCGTGATCGCCTTTCAACACGTAATTGGTTTTCAGCGGCTCAATAATCTTTTGATTTTATCATTTTCTGCATTGAAAGACGTTTTTGCGCCAAACCAAATACAGTATTACTCAGTTATCCCGTCGACCAATTTCGCCAAATGATACGAATCGCCAAACTAATAAGCAACTTATACATGTTGACTGTGTTTAATATCATTGAATGCGATATTCACGTTCATTCATTTCTTTGGCTTCGGCTTTTTCCGTATCTGTTAATTTCCGTCTACCCATTTTTAAATTTGTTAGTTTTCTCCTTTATTACAATGATTTTAACCATTTTAATTTACTATTCAAATAAAAATTCTTCTAAAAGTAAAGAATTTAATTTAAATTCAAATAAAAATTCTTCTAAAAATAAAGAATTTAATTTAAATTCAAAAGTGGTAACATCATTCAAAAGTGGTAACATCATCGGGTCCATTCTCCCGAAAACAACAACCATTTTTCAAATGGTTAATAAAAGAGGGATTTTCTATCATGGTACAATTTTTTTTTATGTACATGCTTATAAGCGTTGAAAATCTCAACCATAACTTAATTTCTTAAAACAGGATTATATTTGTAGAATTATAGTAATTTAAATAAAACTTTAACTGCAGTGAAACCTGCAGCCTAGTGAACGGATATATCCGGTCGAGGCAGTGGAAAAGGTTAATGTGAATTATAAAAGCTTTACATCACATGCCTTTCTTCCCTTTTTTTTTAAAAAAAGTAATTTATATTCAAACATGTCATAAATACTTTTATTTAAAGTGGTTATCTTTATTTTTGTCTATCCGTGAATGTTCATGGTTAAATTTAACTTAACCTCTTCTTTAGATCCAGGCAGAAATCGAAATATTTGTTTACTGTAGTTTTGAACCAGCAGTGGTGTTCCAGAGAGTCTTTTTAAAGACTGAATTGTCCGCGGGCGCATTGAAAAACTTCAAAGGTGAACGGGTACTATGTCACTGTCATTCAAAAGTAGTGAACTATGTGACCCACTTTTTTTTATGTTTTTAGAGTTAGCTGATCGGGCTCGATTACCTAATGCTATGACTTTTCTTTGCTCGTTGGTACCATACTATGTTTATATTCTTCGCTTGTTACCTACGCCAGTCGTTGAAATGACATCAAAGAATGGGGCAACCAAATTCTTTGGATGCCTTATACGTCCTATTTTCGGAAGTTATATTTAACCTTGTCCTTCCTACTCTGAAATAATCCAGTTAGG